>ML269667.1:12586-52176 GCA_005239495.1 Nicotiana undulata
GTGTTATATATATATATATATATAACACTATCTTTAGCCAAATGACTTCAAAATGACCTCCGGACATCCGAATTCACTTCTGATTGTGCTCCCAACTCCAGAATCACCATACGAAGTTATTCCCAGCCTCGGAATCCCAAACGGACATCAATAACACTAAAATGCGCTTCAAGCCAAACTTAGGAAATTCCTTCAAAAAATGCTAACTTCCACAATATACGCTGAAACGCTCCCGAGTTATCCAAATACCGATCCGGACATACGCCCAAGTTCGAAATAATCATACGAACCTGCAGGAACCTTCAAATCCTAATTCGGAGGTCGTTTACTCCAAATTCCAGTCTTAGTCGATTCTTCCAACTTAAGGCTTCTGAAATAAAAAATTTCTTTCCAATTCCACCCGAACTTCCCGAATTTCAATTCCGACCATGCGTACGAGTCATAATACCTAAAATGAAGTTGCTTATGACCTCAAACTGCTGAATGACGTGCTAGAGCTCAAAACGACCGGTCGAGTCGTTACAGATGAGATGCTGAAATAAATAAACATATGTATCATGGTATCTAATGCATGCATGACATGTTATCCTAAGCATGGTGACTATTGCGCATATATAAAAGTAAACATATAGGCATGGTTTTCTACCCAGAACTTACACTATAGCATGCATATTCCCCACCCATTTCACTATCTAGCCCCACAGTCGTTTTTATAATTAGTTATTACAGACCAGTATTGCACGGATTACATAAGTAAATAAGAAAAATTAAGAAGTTACACTATAGGGAGCCTACCAATAGGCCCAAATATCCAGATCCTTAATGCCATATTCCATGACCTTTCATAACCCCAGTGTGTCAGAGTTCCTAAGGGCCTCAGAGGATCCCAGGCAGTGCTCACACCCAGGTACCTAGCCAGGAATGAGTAAGTGCAGTGTGGGAATGCCAGCCTTGTGTGTCAAAGTTCAGTGGGTACTCAGATGGTCCCCAAAGCAGTGCTCACATGAAGGTGGTTGAACTTAAGAGACTAAGAGTAGCGAGATGTGACCATAATATAGGAAGTTTGAGTAAAACATGGTTAAAAAAAATAGTTTGAAAAGAAGAGGGACTTTTAATAAAAATCAACTTTTCAGAATAAGGGATTCAGTTGTGAAAAACAATTTACAATTCAAACAGACAAAGCCAGCATCACATAGGGGACCCATGATGGTCCAGCAATCACAAACAAGGGTGAGGGGGTTTGAGGGACAAGTACACAGCCTGTGAGGCAACAGCTTACACATAAACACATAATTAAAGGGGTTTTCTAAGGGTCCAAGGGATATGACTAAGTGTCAAATTAGAGCAACATATCAGCTAAAAACTAACATCATGACTGAACTAACATATTAGACATAGGCATGGAGATAAACATAAAGAACAAAGGCTGAGTGTAGAGACACACATTGAGCATGCGGAATAAGGTGACAGTAGACATGTAAAAGAGATTCAAGGTTCTAATTGCATGTTGAACAGCAGAGACACAAGTAGAAACAAATAGAAATGCCAAGAACTAAACTATGAATAGAAACATATTGGTTTGGATGACTGAAGCTTAAATCAGGACATACCAGTGTAATGAGGAAAGCAGTAATGTAAGCAAAGACAAGAGATGCACAATAGTCAGCCTTGGCTTATAGCCGGCTCACTCAAAGTATAGCAAGTAGCACATAAGAGATAGTGAAATGAGTATGAAACTCTTATGAAAGAGAAGTGCACATATCAGTTTTTGTGTCTATGTGTGTGTAAGAGAGTTTGAACAGTGTATTGTTTGTCCCTTGTTATTGAAAGACTAGAGGTATTTATAGTTTAAAACCAGTAGAAGAATAAGGTAAGAAGTACTAATTTAATACAGTTATGGAAAAAATTTCAATCAGAATCAATCAATGCCCGGACTCCCTTTAATTAGGGAGTCAGGGTTCAAACGGATACAAGTTGTAATAAACAAGGAAAAGGATCAATTCAAGACTAACTTTACCATATTAAAGCATGTGGCATGTAATAAGGCTGAATACAGAATACTCCAAAAAAGGAAAGTATATGTCAAATAGTTGAAAGCATATTTAGGCACATAAATATGGTAAAATGTAATTTTAGTTCTGAAAATCAAGTCAAAGAATCATGGATGGGACTGAAAATCACAAGGGATCAGTGCTAACTAAGGAAATCATCTCACATGTAAGGAAGTAATTCAAATCAGTAAAAAGTTCTAAGGAAAACACATACGAGTTACAACTTTGAGAAAAGATATCACAGCTCTGAGGGAAATCAATAGAATCAATAGAGAATACTATGTAAGGGTCGATACAACAAGTAATCAAGTTTGTTAAGCAATGAATAGCACAAAATCAGAGAAACCCTAGGCAAGTAGTAGAGAACAGTAGAAGATTGAAAACCCTAGGTAAAGTAAGAATCACATAAGTTCATAGACAAACAGTAATGTTGAACATAATAGAAACACAGAGATCATAAACCTTAACAGCAACAATAGGATAAAAATCGTAGGGAAGCTTAACATCTACGAGAGATAAGAGTTCGTGCATTTAAACAAACATATCAGTCACAGAGGGACTCAGAATTTGGGGGAAAACTAGGGTTTTCAGTAAAGTAAGTTAAAATGAAAGAAAACTTTGAATAAATCGTTGAATAATAAAAGAATCATAGAATGACATTTAAACAGAAGCAAAAAAATCATTTTTAAAAGGGGGTTATGAAACCCTAGTTTTGAAGTGAAAGATCGTTCAAAGTAGAAGGGGTTTAGTTCAAAGAAAACATGTAAAAGCTTCGTAATATACATAGATCTAAGGCAGATCTAGAAGAAATCGAAGATATATAGGAGTTAGGGTTTCGTGGAACCTAGAGAAGTAAGAAAACCCTCAAAGATGTCGTCGGCTTTAGCCGGAAAGGTCGTAGCTTTTACTCAGACGGTCGGGGATGGTCGGAAAGTGGCATGAGGGACCATGAGAGGTGAGTGAACCGCTCCAGGTTCGCTTGAGGGATTTAGGGTGTCACTGGACCGGTGCAAGGTGAACAAATAACCAGGAGATGATGGGGGCCATGGTTTCCGGTGAGAGAACCAGTCGGAGAAGAAGAANTCAACGACTCAGATTGATTAGAAGCTGGTCCGGGTATGGGGTTTGGTTTGGGCTGGGTTGGTTTTGGGTTAAAGGGTCAGGTGGGGTTGGGTTAAACAAAAGGCTAAGTTTTGAATAAAAATGTGGTTAAACATTAAATACCTAATTAAATAAGATAATTAATTAATAAAATAGCTAATAATTGTGTAAAAATGAAATTAAGACTAAATAAATGAAATTAAGGTGACTAACTAATATAAAACAATCAGTTATTTATTTTAAAAACGGTATAAATGTACATTTTTGCTATAATTGTAAAAATTACTGTAATTAGCTAAATAATGCAAATGTTGGCTAATTTGTGAAATAATTAAATCCTAAGGGAATTAAATAGTATTATGAATAATATATTGAGTAAGAAAATGTCTTGAAATTATTTATAACATCATTTATGCATAATTATGGAAATAGTATGAAAGATTTAGGCCGCACCCTGGCTTCTGAGCTGCCTGCATATCCCTGGTGTTACAGGAATCAGGTCGTATGTAGTTCGGGAGTTACCGGCGAAGTATACCAGTGACGTATTATAAGGACGGACGCAAGGTGCAAGGCAAGGTGAACAAAATGTCTTACGGGATTGTTAGGAGAACTGGAGCGGTCCGCTCCTGGCTGGCTGGCTGTTCCTAGCCGGATTTCCTGCAAATGAATAACAAGCATATATTGTGCGTAATTTAAACATGATGCAAATTCCTATTGGACTATGAATGTTGTCTTTGGACGGTTGAGGATGACGTCCTTAGACCATGATGTCCTGGGCCATGAATCGCTTGATGCAGGATTCGCAGGCTATGAAATGATGTTCTCGGGCCATGAAAATGGTGCCTCCGAACCATGACACCTTTGAATAATGATATTCAAACTGATAAAAGAGATCATCAGGCCATGAAATGATGTTCTAGGGCCATGAAGATGGTGCCTCCGAACGATGACGCCTTTGGATATGTTGGCGATATTTCAGCCCATGAAAAATGCAATAGTATGATGCTTAGAAGATAGAGCTTAGTCTTGCGAATTAAAGGGGCAGAGCTTAGCGCGAAAGGAAGCGGAGTAGATAATGGCAGAGACAGTAATTGCTTGGAAACGTAAAGGGGAGGCAGCGCTTAACCTCGGAAGGCAGAATGGTAGCCTTATGCAATAAATGAAGTATAGACGGAGACAGAGCTTAGTCTCGGAAGGCAGAAAGGTAACCTTATGAAAGATGTAAATGCAGGCGGAGGTAGCGTTTAACCTCGGAAGGCAGAATGGTAGCCTTATGCAATGCAGATGGAGACAGCGTGTAACCTCGAAAGGCAGAATGGTAGCCTTATGCAGGAGATAAAATGCAGATGGAGGTAGTGTTTAACCTCGGAAGGAAGAATGGTAGCCTTATGCAAGAGTAAAATGTAGATGGAGGTAGCGTTTAACCTCGGAAGGCAGAATGGTAGCCTTATGCAATGCAGATGGAGACAGCGTTTAACCTCGAAAGGCAGAATGGTAGCCTTATGCAGGAGATAAAATGCAGATGGAGGTAGTGTTTAACCTCGGAAGGAAGAATGGTAGCCTTATGCAAGAGTAAAATGTAGATGGAGGTAGCGTTTAACCTCGGAAGGCAGAATGGTAGCCTTATGCAATGCAGATGGAGACAGCGTTTAACCTCGGAAGGCAGAATGGTAGCCTTATGCAATGCAGATGGAGACAGCGTTTAGTCTCGGAAGGCAGAATGGTAGCCTTATACAGGAAATAAAATGCAGATAGAAGTTCTTAGCTGGTGATAAATTGTGGCGATATGATTGCCGTGAGTATTGCAATAAGTGAAGTTTCGTTTGCGATGATAATAAACGTTGACATGTGCGACGAGCTTGAGAAGCGTGTCTCTGAGCAATATATGTCCTTCGGGTGGATAGTATGTTTTTGGGGCCCTTGCAATCTTTGTGCCTACATCCAAAGAAAAATCGTGAGTTCAATAAAAGGGGGAAAGGTCAGTTCGCATTCCCGCTGGCTTTACTTGACTCACTCGTTTGATCATGATGTATCATTGGGGTAGCGTTTCCTAAACAAGTTGTTCCAAAAATAGATATGCATGATTTTGAAAAGATATAATATAAGCATATAATTTAAAATACTTTTAGGTGAACCGACGATTGTGACGCGGTACGAGACATTGCAACCTCTCCTGCCATGGAATTTTGAGGGTCCTCCTCAAAATTCTACCCCAGTTTGATGGGTGAATACTTTTGGTTGTCGCTTGTGCCGTGATTGGCTGAACTTGCTTTAGAATTTAGAGGGTCCTACTCAAAAATCTGCCCCAGTTTCCATTTGTGGGGGAAATGAGATTTTTATTAAATTGTGACCAAACCCATAGGGCTGCCTACGTATTCCCTATTAAACGGGAATTAGGTCAGGCGTAGTTCAATTTACATTGTTGACAAAAGCATAAGGAATTACACATAGTACCGCTTGAATGCATCTGAATTGATTGCTTTTGGCCAAACTTCTCCGTCCATTTCTGCAAGTATGAGTGCTCCTCCTGTTAGCACTCTGTGAACCATGTACAGACCCTGCCAGTTGGGAGAGAACTTCCCTTTGGCTTCATCTTGATGTGGAAATATTTTCTTTAGCACCAACTGCCCTGGTGTGAATCGCCTTGGCTTGACTTTCTTGTTGAAGGCTCTGGTCATTCTGTTCTGATATAGTTGACCATGACAAACTGCGTTCATTCTCTTTCCATCTATGAGGGTTAGTTGCTCATAACGGCTTCTTACCCATTCCGCATCGCTGAGCTCAGCTTCTTGAATAATTCTCAGATATGGAATCTCAACTTCGACAGGAATAACAGCCTCTGTACCATAAACCAGCATGTAGGGGGTTGCCCCGGTAGATGTGCGAACCATGGTGCGATATCCCAGTAAGACGAATGATAACTTCGCATGCCATTGCTTGTGCCTTTCTATCATCTTCCTTAATATCTTCTTGATGTTCTTGTTGGCGGCCTCAACAGCTCCATTCATCAGAGGTCTGTAAGCTGTGGAATTCTTGTGTTTGATCTTGAAAGTTTCACACATGGCTTTCATCAAGTCACTGTTGAGATTAGAACCATTGTTGGTGATGACTGATTCTGGAACTCCGAACCGACAAACAATGCGGTCGCGGACAAAGTCGGCCACGACTTTCTTGGTAACTGCTTTGTAGGAAGCTGCTTTGACCCATTTAGTAAAGTAATCAATGGCGACTAGAATGAACTTGTGTCCGTTGGAGGCGGCAAGCTCGATTGGTCCAATGACGTCCATGCCCCAGACGGCGAACGACCATGGTGAACTTGTTGCATTAAGCTCACTCGGAGGTACCTTTATCATATCTCCATGTATCTGACAGCGGTGGCATTTTCGGACGTACTGGATGCAGTCCGTTTCCATAGTCATCTAGAAGTAACCAACTCGGAGTATCTTCTTTGCTAGAACAAAACCGTTCATGTGTGGACCGCAGGTCCCAGCATGAATTTCTTCCAGTAATTTAGATGCTTATCTTGCGTCGACGCACCTTAGCAATCCCAAATCGGGAGTCCTCCTATACAGGATTCCTCCGCTGTTAAAGAAATTGTTAGACAATCTCCAACGTGTGCGCTTTTGAGTGGCGTTTGCAAGCTCTAGGTATTCTCCTTTTACCAAATATTCCTTGACATCATGGAACCAAGGATTTCCGTCTGCTTCTTCTTCGACATGGGCACAATAGGCCGGCTGATTGTGGATTTTCACTGGAATGGGATCAATGAATGTTTTGTCTGGATGCTGAATCATAGATGACAGGGTAGCCAATGCATCCGCGAACTCATTTTGGATTCTGGGGACATTCCGGAATTCTATCTTTATGAACCTCTTTCTCAATTCCTGTACACGATGTGGATATGGCAATATCTTGGAATTCTTGGTTGCCCATTCTCCTTGTACCTGATGTACCAATAAGTCTGATTCACCAATCACTAACAGCTCCTGGGTGTTCATGTCAATGGCCATGTTGAGCCCTAAGATGCAGGCCTCATATTCAGCAATGTTGTTGGTGTAGGGAAATCTGAGTTTGGCGGATACTAGATAATGTTGGCCGGTCTCTGATACCAGGACTTCTCCAATACCAACTCCTTTGAAGTTTTCTGCTCCATCAAAGAACATCCTCCAACCTTCGTAGGATTCTGCAATGTCTTCTTCTACGAATGATACTTCTTCATCAGGAAAATACGTTTTCAGGGGTTCGTATTCTCCGTCCACAGGATTCTCAGCAAGATGGTCTGCAATTGCCTGTCCCTGGACCGCCTTTTGAGTTACATAGATAATGTCGAACTCGCTCAGCAGGATTTGCCACTTAGCTAGCTTGCCAGTGGGCATGGGCTTCTGAAAGATGTACTTCAATGGATCCATCCTTGATAGGAGATATGTTGTGTAAGCACAAAAGTAGTGTCTCAGCTTCTGAGCGACCTAAGTCAGAGCGCAGCACGTGAGTTCCAATAAAGAATACCGGGCCTCGTACGGAGGGAACTTCTTTCTGAGATAGTAAATGGCTTGCTCTTTTCTCCCCGTTTCGTCATGTTGTCCCAAAATGCAACCAAAAGTTCCATCTAACACTGCAAGGTAGAGTAACAGAGGTCTACCTGGCTCAGGTGGCACCAAGACTGGCGGTGTTGACAAATACTCTTTGATTCTGTCGAAAGATTTTTGACAATCCTCGGTCCACTTAGTTGCGGCGTCCTTCTTCAGCATCTTGAAGATCGGCTCACAAATGACTACAGACTGTGCTATGGATCGGCTGATGTAATTGAGCCTCCCCGAGAAGCTCATAATATCTTTCTTGTTCTTTGGCGGTGGTAGTTCTTGAATGGCTTTGACTTTCGACGGATCCAATTCTATTCCCCGGCGACTCACAATGAATCCCAGCAACTTCCTAGCAGGAACCCCGAATGCGTACTTCGCGGGGTTCAACTTCAGATTATATTTTCTCAACCTGTTGTAAACTTCCTCAAATCCTCCATGTGATAAGCATCTTTCTTTGATTTGATAATGACATCGTCCACATACACATCGATCTCTTTGTGAATCATGGCATGGAATATGGTAGTCATGGCCCTCATGTAGGTGGCCCCTGCGTTCTTTAGGCCGAATGGAATCATCTTATAACAGTACACTCCCCATGGCATAATGAACGCCGTTTTCTCAGAATCTTCTTCATCCATCCAAATTTGATGATAGCCAGCGAAGCAATCCACAAATGACTGTAATTCATGCTTGGCGCAATTGTCAATTAGAATGTGTATATTTGGCAAGGGGAAGTCATCTTTCGGACTGGCCCAATTGAGATCCCGGTAGTCGACACAGATTCTGACATTCCCATCCTTTTTTGGTATAGGTACAATGTTGGCTAACCATGTCGGGTACTCAACTACTTGGAGAACTTTGGCGTTGATCTGCTTGGTAACTTCTTCTTTGATTTTCAAACTCATGTCAGGTTTGAACTTTCTGAGCTTTTGTTTTACCGGCGGACATGTTGGATTGGTTGGACGTTTGTGGGCCATAATGGACGTACTTAAACCAGTCATGTCGTCATACGACCAGGCGAATATGTCCTCATACTCCCTTAGAAACTCTATATACTCTTTCTTTTCTGACGGTGACAAATGAATACTGATCCGTGTTTCCTTGACGTTCTCTGAATCTCCCAGGTTGACAACCTCAGTCTCAGCCAAGTTGGAATTAGGTTTATTTTCAAAGTTTTTGACCTCTTTAACGATCTCATCGGGTATATCATCTTCATCTGAATCGTTATCCATTTGTTGCGTTGCCTCATTGCACGTCATAGTCATCGGTTCATCAAGACAAGTAATAGTAATGTTGTACAGATAAAGTAATGAGAGAAAACGGTAATAAGAAATTTTGAATTCATAAATAAATTGGGAAATGCTTTGATAAATTGAATGACTTGTTTGGAACATTTAAGATCTTATTGCGGGAATTGAAAAATTCGGAATAGGAAAATCGTTTAGTAAATGAAACAGTAAATAATAATTGTTTTTTGCCTTGCTACCCCGAGGCTCGGCGGGCTTTGGTGGTCTTGATAGACCAGTTCTTGAGATATGTTCCCTTGCTTTCTGCCTGTACGGAAGGGCCTTCCTCCCCCTCCTCCTTGAGAACAACACAACAATCCATATCATCGTCTTCCGGGAACAAATTCCTCATTGCTGCAAGTGCTTCCTCTTCGTCTGATCCGTAGATAATGTCGGCCTGCTTGAAGGTCTGCTCCAGATGAGGTATAGGGTGCTCCAGAAGGTAGTGATGACCACGCCACGGCGACCAGTTTTTGAATTCTTCCCGTGTATACTCATACCCCAGACCGAAAGTAGTACCATATTTCTTGAGTTTTATGGGCTTCGTGATCCCTTGGAGGTTCTTACCGAGCCCTTTTCCTGGATCGTATCCTCCCCAGTTCAAGATGCTCTCGATCTTGCTATCCCACCATTGGTCCTTGTCGATGGCATTGACTCGTTCAATATGGTGATAAGTTCCTCCACCCAGTTTTCTCTTTCCGTCAATCACAGGGATATCCTGGCGACTGTAAATAGGGTTGCTACTGTCGCCGTGGATGATCACCTCTTGATGATTCCACTCGAATTTCACCGCCTGATGTAATGTTGATGCGACGGCCCCGGCAGCATGGATCCAGGGTCGTCCTAACTGTTGACACCCAATTTTTCCTCAAATTATTTGCAAACTTGCATATAAGCTTTCTAAATTACTCTTTGTAATAATGAGTATTTTTTCCTATTTTCCCATATTTTTATTAAATTATTTTCCTGTTTATTTTAATACTTTATATTTAAATAATTCATAAATTATGCTATAAATAATTTCAAAATATTTCCCAGCTCAGTATGTTATTTATAATCATTTTTATCCATTAAAATTCAATTATTTCACAAATTAGCCAATGGGGTTTTATTTAATTTCAATTACAGCAATTTTACAATTATAGCTCAATTGGACATTTATTTTAATTCGAAATTTATGCACTTTACACCTAATATTAGTTAATTACTGTGATTTTACCTATTTTTAATCAATTGCGCGTTTATACGATTATTAGCTATTTTTAACTAATTAATTATCTACTTTTACGGGTATTTAACATATAGCCACATCTATTTTTATTTTAGCCACATTTCAACCCAATCTTCAAACCCAATTTACCCAAACCCATAACCCAAATTCAATCCAGCCCAATCCAAAATTTAACCCGCCCCAACCCCTGATTAAATCTGAGTCGTTGATCAAATGAGATCAACGGTCCAGATTGTTTCTTACCTTAATTAACCCAAACGACCCCTCCCCGACCCCTCAGTCTTCGAGATTGACTCTCTCTCTCTTCTCGTCTCTTTCCCTCTCCCTTCTCTCTAGAACCTTCAGGTTCACCTCCTTCTCTGATGAAGCTTATCTCCTCTCCGGCCACCTCCGACCACCGTCCTTTCGACTACCAACCGCCTTGAGGCCTCCCCTCTCTGGTTCACTTCATCTCTGGAGCTTTCGAAGGTTTCAACCCTGTCCAACCCACTACTGGAGCTCTTGCTTGGGTTGTTTCCGGCCTCTCCGGTGGGGTTTTGACATTATCATGCCATAACCACCACTATCCCTGAGTTTTACGACAAGTTCTCCTACTTTTCTCTGGTTTCTTATGAAACCCTAGTTTTGACCTAAACCTTTTAAATCTCTATTATTTTTAGCAATTTTAAGCTTATTCCTTTATGTTTTACACTATTGTCAACTCGATCTTTAAGATCTATCAATTTTGAATCATTTTTGCGTACTTTTTAAAATTAGGGTTTCCTCTAAGCTTTCCTATACTGGTTTAAACTGATTTCCTTTGTTTGTTTGAACTTTCCCTTTGCATATCTACTGATTCTATGTTCTTACTGCTTTTAACTCGCCTGTGTTAAAGGCCCTAATTTCTTGGACTTCTATGTTGGCTTGACTACTCGGTTCTTGCTAGAGTTTTTTGTGATTATCATGCTTCGAATGATTCTTTAGTTTGTTTGTGGCATATCTGGGTGATTATGTTCATATATGTGTTTATCTCTGGCCTCTTATGTCAATATTGCTAAGCATGCATGTTGCTACGACTGTTTGCCTTCTTTATTTATATGAATAAAGTAGGGTTTAATAATTCCCTTCTAACTGATGCTGATTTCCCTATTTTGATGAGTGTTATGCGTTTTTTAGATTGATTGACTTCAATAAATTACTCCTTGATTGGAATCTCTGAACTTGGTCTTAATTGTCTACTCTATTGCTTAGTGAACCTAATTCTTTCCTTA
Source organism: Nicotiana undulata (assembly GCA_005239495.1). NCBI lineage: Eukaryota > Viridiplantae > Streptophyta > Magnoliopsida > Solanales > Solanaceae > Nicotiana > Nicotiana undulata. The sequence continues at coordinate 24,086 of ML269667.1, forward strand.
AATTGAGTCTTGATTGATCTTTTACCTTGCCTATATGTGTTACCATTTGAATTTGAATCCCTTGATTTAAGGGAATGAATATGTTGATTCTTTGGTTGATTAATTTCGAGTCCCCTGTTACTTAACAGACCTGGATTCCTTCCTTATTTAAACCTTTTACTATTTTTTATTTACCTTATATGGATGCATGTCTTTACCATTTCTGAGTTTGAATCCCATAATTCAAGGGAACCGTGTATTCTTCTTACACTGATTGGATTCTGCCTTCTCTTATTACCATAAATTTGTGATTCTTACCTTATTTGATCACCTATTTTCAACTATAAGTACTCATTCTCTTTCATTAAACAAACAACGAACAATAACATTGTTCAAAGCTTCTCACACACACACACAAACTTGTGTTAAGAACTTACTCTCTCTTACAAAACTCTTTGCTCTAATACTGCTCTCTTTTGCTCTTGGTTACTGCTAGTCGACTATAAGCCAAGGCTAACCATTGTGCTCATTTTGCTCTTTCATTCTGCTTATTCTTTTCTCACTGGTATGTTCTAATTAAGATTCAAGCTCCAAACCAATGTGTTTCTTATTGCTTCGGTTTATCATATTCCTAATTGTCTTCTACTTGTGCTTCTACTGTTCAACATGCACTTAATCTCTTGTTTATCTATTAGTACTTACCATGTTTTATCTCTCTAAGACTTACATGCTCTGGCTGAGTCAATACTGTTTATACATGTTCAGTCTATTCCTATATGCATCTATTAGGCTGTTCAATATCATGTTTAGTTTAACTCTATTGTCCCCCTGATCCCCTGAACATGATTTGTGCAACTATGTATCTCTTCCTGATTATTATGTGGCTTATCTATCCCCTGATTTCTACAACTATGTCTACCAGTTTATTAAATTTATGTATCTCTTCTTGATTATTATGTGGCTTATTTGTCCCCAATCCTCATTGTCCTTGTATTGCTGAACTTGTTGTGATTTATTCTTCTCTGTTCTTACTACTGCTTTCAAAAGCTTTTTTATGTTTCAAAATGATTCTTGAGTTGTAGAGTTTTTCAATTGAATTCTTTTTCCAAAACCTCTGTGCCTCTTTTAAACTCACTCCTAGCACTTCACACTATTCCTAGAAACTTAAGTTCCACCCCCTCAGTGTAAACATCGCCTAGGGAACCTCTTGAGTTCCCTCTGAACTTTGACGCACTGAGGTTGGTGATTCCACACTGCACATGCTCAACTTTGGCAAATATGTCTGGGTGCTGGTATTGGATAGGGACCCACAAGGTTCTTAGGGAGCTTTGCCGCACCCGGACCATGAAAGGCTGTGAAACTCGAAAGGATTGAGGTTCGGAGATATGGTCCGGATTGAAGGCTCCCTATAGAATTAGCTTCCTATTTTCCTTTAAGTGATGTAATTTATTATTCTTGGTTTGTAATAATTTGTAAACGAATAATTGGGGATGGATAGTGGATATGGGAAGGGGTTATGCATGTTTAGTATAGTAACGGGTAGAAATCATGACTATAGGATTTATTTCCCTATGTGTGCAATAATATCCTGTTTAGGACATGCATATCATGCAATAGAAATCATGTTTAGGTTCTTTATTTCAGCATGTCTATTATTTTCCTGTCATTTTATAAGCCATGTTCACAGTTAATAACTACAACAAGTAATGGAACTGTCATGACATTCTACTGCTGCATCTTCATAAGCATTGCATGTAGAAAACCTGCCTATAGGATTTTTACTTATGTGCATTAGATACCCTGCTATTTAGGACTTTATATTAGTTTTGAATTACAATTGTTGAACATCTAATCAGCATGCTTAACCTCGCTAAAATATGGTCAATTGGTTGAAACGATCTGCAAACATAGAATCACCTCTCTTAAAATTGGAACTGAAGTCTGCATGCTCACCTTTAAACAAATAGGCAATATATACGAACGCCTAGGAAAACTTTAGGCCTAATACATTATTAAAACCAAAACCTAACCGTGTTTCCTTAGCTGGTATTAGAACCAATCAATCCCTTTTTGAAATTCTTAAACTTTGATGCTTTTCATTCATGTTTTATCTCTTTCTGAAGCTCACCCTATTTCCTAAAAACTCCTACTCTACTATTTTCAAATACTGATTCTGGAAATCATGCATTCATTTCCTCTTTAACTGAGTTATTAGATTACTGCTCTGTGTGTTTTCAAATTACTGGGTTTCAGAGGCTGTTTCACTCTTTGCAAAAGAAATCATTCCGTTCAATTGAATACCTGCTCTATATTTTTAAAGCTATTGTTTCCTGAAAATGTTTACTTACTCTCCTTTTACTAAAGTCTTCCTTAAACTACTGACTCCTACTCTGCTTTAAACTACTGGATCTTCCAAAATTCACTTGCTCCTTTGAATCACTCTGTCATTCTAAATCATGCTTTACTGAAATTTTCTGAAAGTTCTTCATTTTCTTTACTGAGGTCTTCACCGAAACTGCTGTGCACTTTTAAATCCTGCTACTGTCTTTAAATTACTGGATTTCTAATCAATTCCTCTTCTTTAAACTGCTATGTTTTAACTGAACTTCCTGCTTTATTACTGAGTTTTCAAAAAGGCATTCCCTTTTTCTAAACTACTGAAACCATAATGATTTCCAACTCAGAAACTCCTGTTTTAAATCCTGACTTTGAGACCTCGATTGTGTTTGAGACGTGTTATTTACGTGTTTACTTGTGGAGGGATCTGTGAGCCATTATTTGCCCTTATGTGTTCTCATATCTGCAGTCCTATTTGTTGTTATGCATGTCGCTTAGAATTTTATCCCTTTAAACCTAGGGGTTCAGCCTAGTACTCACCTTGTAGGATTAGTAGTCCTAAATAACCTCTAGGACTTATAGAATGGGACGGGTAATAGCACGCAATAAGCTTCGTGACAGACACATGCGTTTTAAATACCTTAACGAGGCGGGAAGGGTAGAATATGGATATGATGACTGGTGCGCTAATACCACGTGTATCCCCTCTTCGAGGCGTGACATACCGGGTATTGCATTGATGTGATCCGTATTACTTTAAACCTAGGACAGTTCTTTTCAAATGTTTATTCTAATGTTTCCCAAAACCTTTTAAAGATTTTCATACTTGTTTGAAATCCCCTCTTATATGAACCTTACTTGCTACTTGTTCACCGTCCAAATTCACAAAACTTATTGGCTGGGACCCACAGTTATGGATCTTGAGGGGTTCCTAACACATTCCCCTTGGGATAACTTCAAGCCCTTACCCAATCTCTGGTAACGCAAACTAGTTCATGAGTTATTTACTCTAGGTGCCCTAACACACCATAAAAATCGTTAGGTGGCGACTCTTCATTAGAACTTTCCTTTAAGGAGTTGTCCAGAATGTCATGAAACCCGATCTCCGCGCACCTAACCCGTGCGAGGAAAAAAGGGGGACGTGACACTTACAGCAGATTGTAAGATGCCGGCACATCTATCACCTGAAAGTCCACCTCGAACCAAGTTGGTCCCATCTGCAGACATAGACTAATCTCCCAAATGGTAGACCTTTGAGAACCGTCGAAGGCTTTCACGTTGATCGCTCCATCCTTTATCTCATGCAGCCCTTTACCCAATTTCTTGAGTGTTATCAGCGGACATATGTTAAGACTGGATCCTCCATCGACAAGAATCCTGGTTATGATATAATCTTCGCATTGCACGGTGATGTGCAGTGCTTTGTTGTGCCCCAATCCTTCAGGTGGTAGATCGTCCTCATGAAAAGTGATTTTGTGACTTTCCAGTACCTGGCCCACCATGTTGGCCATTTCTCCAATAGTGATGTTGTCCGGTACGTATGCTTCACTCAATACTTTTAACAAAGTATTTCTGTGCATCTCAGAATTCTGCAGCAAGGAGAGAATGGTATCTGTGTTGGTGTCTTGTTTAGTTGGTCGATGACCGAATACTCCTTAGCCTGTATCTTCCTCCAAAGGTCGTCTGATCCTGTTTCAATGAGGGGAGTCCGGTTGGCAGCTTGCTTGCTTGACTCAGCCAAATGCTCAGGGGTATAGACCCTACCAGTTCTTGTCGTACCCTGTGCTGCGACAGCTTCCTCAGACCTCTTTTGCCTTTCCTTCTTGCCTCGGCTGTATATTCCTAAGGGATAGCATTTGAGTAGAAGGGTGGCGTGGTCGACATCGCCACCGGAATTGGTGCAACTATCCTTACTTCAAATGGAACATGTGCTTTGGGTGGCAAGACTGCAACCTCGAATGGTGCGGGTGCATTTGCCGGAGACACGAAATCAACCTCAATTGGCACTGGTGTCTTTGCAGGTGGCGTTGTTTCAAACTCTAGTGGTATAGACATATTCACCTCAGCATTAACATATGGATGAATCTGGACTATGATTGGGTTGAGAGTGACTGCAGGTTTCTATGGGTCATCGCCTTCTGCGATCAACCCGATTTCCCCCTCGAGATCCCAATCATCATCTATATCAATCATGTGGATACCTCCACCCTTATGGTCTGGTACAGGGTTGTTGTGGACATTCGAAGCGGATTGCTTTGCCACGATGATCTTGTTGTCAATCAAATATTGTATATTATCCTTCAAAGAGCGGCATTCATCGATGGTGTGTCCTTTCATGCCAGAATGGTATGCACAGGATTTGTTTGGGTTAACCCACTGAGAAGGGTTCTCAGGGGTGGCAGCAGGGATAGGTGTGACGTAACCAGCAGCTTTGAGCTTTTCATACAGTTGGTCAATAGGCCCGTCTTTGGCGGTGTATTATTTTGGAGGGTGACGATCAAAGTTAGGATGAGTCCTAGGGAATTTTTGACGGGTAGGGGGTGATTGATAGTGAGATGGATGGTAATTATAAGTGTTGTAGACGGGATTGGGTTGTGAATATCTAGGTGAGGTAGGTTGATATGTGGGTGGTGGAGCTTGGTATATGGGTGGTGGAGCTTGGTATGAAGGTGAGGGTGCTTGGAAGTTCGAGGTTGGCTAATACGTGAAGGGAGGTGTTGGGTAGACTTGGTATTTGGGCGGGGATTTGGCTTGTTGTGCAACCATTACGGCTCCCACGTCTCTCTTCTTAGACACACCACCGGACTGTAAAGCCTTGTTAGTGGCTTGCAAAGCTTCAAAATTTGTAACCATATCGTTCTTGATACCTTCTTCAATTCGCTCTCCTAATTTGATAATGTCAGAGAATGTTTGGCCTTCAACCATCATTATCCGTTCATAGTACTGCGGGTCCTGAGCCTGAACAAAGAATTTGTTCATCTGTTCTTCCTCTAGAGCCGGCCTGACTTTAGCAGCTTCAGACCTCCAACGAGTAGCATACTCGCGAAAGGTTTCTGTGGGTTTCTTCCTCAAGTTTTGAATGTAAAACACATCTGGTGCATTTTCTATGTTGAATCTAAACCTATCCATAAAGTCTGTTGCCATTCCTACCCAGTTCGACCATTTCTTCGGGTCTTGACTGATGTACCATGACAGTGCGTCTCCCTTCAAACTCCTCATGAATAGCTTTATGCGGATCCTTTCGTCCTTTCCTACGCCAACCAATTTGTCACAGTAGGTCCTCAGATGGACCCTCGGATCACCAATGCCATCAAACATCTCGAACTTGTTTGTACCCCTCGGGTAGTTCGACATCAGGTTGTATACAGAGATCTTCATAATTCAAACCTTCAATTCCCTTGACTCCTCAACACCCTGAACTCGGCTGGTCAGCTTCCTAAGTTCCTCAGCCAGATTCCTGATGAGCAGGTCCTTCTCATCAGACTCGGATGTATGTGTGACAGGCGGAGTGGAGTGAGTCATAGTTTCCACGTAGATGGGATTGTTGTAGGCATGGAAGTGGTCTTTTGTGTGATTCTGAGGCTACGGGAGTGGAGGCAGAGTGTTGTAGTGGCAAGCATTGCACTGTGCTGGAGGTGTTTGATTCTTTGGGGGAGTGGCGTGATGATGAAGTGCAGGGTGATTTGGTTGCTTTGGGATATTCTGTGGAGGAGTGGGGTTGACGTTTGGGGCGTTAAGGGAAAATGACAGATTGGCCAAATTCCGGACCTGGTCGAGCTCCTCTTGAAATTTCAGTAATTTTTTTTTCCAACGGTGACATATTCTCATGCAAGACTTGTATACCCCGGCCGTCAATGGCCTCTACCTGTTCAATCGTATTTTCCTTCCTGATACCGCTGGATTTTGACATCTTACTTTTTCTCTTGTTTCTACCTTTGGGAGGACTGGGAGGAGGAGTAGGTGGAGGCCCTTTGGATCTTGTGCGGTAGGCGGATGATGCCAGAATGCACGAACTAACCTTTGGGGAGGGGAATAATAGCTAAAAGAGAAACAAAACAAAAGGTAACCGAGTCAGTGAGGATTATGAAAAATATTGCAGTAATTAAACACGTAATGCGGAAATGTAAAACGTGTCCTAAATTGGGGACCTCTTTGAGCCCGAGGTAGGCCTAGCGACAAGTTGATTTGGAGAACTTAAAATTCTAAATGCCTCATTTCATTGATAAAAAATAGAAGAATCCCAAAACCACACTAAATAAACAATAAATAAAGGTCACTAATGGCCATTAGCCTTATTACATTGATAAAGCAAGAGAAAGACATTCCTATCTACTTGGTCCTAGAAAGACCTTCCCCAGATTCGGCATTCTTGTTTCCCTCGATCAGCTTTCCAAACTCGCAAAGTCCCACCAACAGGTAGGTTCTGGCTAGATATCCTCCTTCAGCTCCCTCAGCCTTCTGGCAAGTCTCGACCCTTTTGATGAACTTCTCCTCCAGTTCAACTATACCTCGCTCCAAGTACCCCAGCCTTTTGTTGGCGCTGATAGCCATGTCCTTCCAATCCTCGATCAACCTTTTTTTGGACTCATGTATCTTCTGGTGGTCATCTTCACATTCACAGATCCTTTTGCATAGTTGGTTGTACTTAACTCGTGCTTTAGCCTTTTCATCTATAACCCGGTGACCTCGAATGAACCCTGGCTCGATTCGACCACCCAGATCTTCTTCTAACCAACCAAGATAGAAAGGAGTGCAACCGGAGTGATACCTGTCTGGTTCGATGGTGTCTTTCTCAAGCATAATCTTGTAGTGCCATAAGTGCTGAGCTTGACACTTATGAGGGTTGTCATCATTCTGAAAGTCTGCTCGAAGATGGCTCATTTTCTCGACCCTAGGTATGACCTGCTTCCTACCCGCTTGCCTCATAACTCGCAGAGGGACGTAAGGGTATGTCCCCTCAGACCAATCAGTATCAGAAATGAAGCGTCTTGGGACCGAATGATGAACTCGTCTGTCGGAAACCACTCAAACATCTATTGAACCTGATCCTCGATTAAGTTACCAAATAACTCAACCCATCCTTTGGCATTCTCTAGTTGAGCGAACATGTCAGGAATATAGTTCATTCGCTTTGGGTGATGGAAAGTGATATGATCATCCCAAATCCTTTGATGGATGTCTTGTCGGTATTCACCCTTTTGTAGATGTTCCATGAGCCAGAGTTGGGGTAATAAGTTGCAGCCTTCGAAATGCCTTGCTCCTCGTTGACACATTTCTAAGGCCCGCTACATATCTGCAATGATCATGGGTACAATGCTGAAGTCCTGCCCGTCTATACCTTTCATTAGCGTCTTAGTTACCATGGCCAACCTAGTATGTATTCTTTCCTTCTTTATTGGGAATACCATCAAATCCAGAAAGCAAACCATGAAAACAGACACTCGGCGATGGATATGCCCCAAAGAAGTGATAGCAAACTCGTCTTGGTAGGTGCGGTATGATTTGTTGTGACCGCACCTTTCATACAAGTAGTCTAAAGGAATGTACGAATCGTTTAGACACACTAATTCTGGATTCTTCTTCATACCCATTATTTTGAGAAAACCCCTACCTGTGCGGTTCTCAGGCATCAGCAACCCTGGAGATTCCCAAGATAGACCGGCCAATCCTCCTATCTCTTCTAATAAAGGTGTCATTTCAAGGTTCCCAAAGAGGAACACGGACCTATCACAATCCCAAAATAGAGTAGCAGCCTCTATCATCATTTTGTTCGGTTGGATATCTAAGAGAGAGGGTAGATTGCCCAGGTGTTTTCTGACGAGAGTTTTGTCACTAGAATGGAGATCCTCCCACCACTTTAGTAGCCTGGGGTGGATATTGGAGACCATGCCGAACTTGGGGACTTCGTGCCTCATTTTCTGCAAAACAGACAAGGTTAGGCCCTTTACCCCCACCAGACTCGACTATTTAACACCAATAATTAGCAGGAAGCATTTAGTTCTCCAAATAAATGCACAGAGCGTGAGGGTGTCCGTTTGGGTTTTAGGAAAACCAGTGGACTTTGGACAAGGCTATCTTAAAAGTTATTGTGCGGACAACAGGTTAACCTAGCTAAGTTGACCATGATGCATGGAACAATATAATGGAGTAAGTTTTCTATGGGGTTTTAGACTGGTACCCTTGAGCAAACAACTGAAGGGGGAAGGCACGGAACTATCGACTGCACCGCTGATCGACTAGTTTTACCGCAAATATGCCTTTCTAAATTTGAGGGGTAATAATATAGGAAGAGCGCAACCACTCATTTTAAGCGTTGTTATAGTATTTTGTTTGGCACGAGTGGAGTATGAATGTTGAGCGTGATATGCAATAAATAAGCGTTTAAACAGCTAGTCATGTATTTGCACTTTGAGGTAAGTGGTAAATACAACAGTTATGATTGAAAGTAAGTACAAAAAGAAAACAAAGAGACATGTCAGTGTTGTTCATGTGAGAAAAACAATACCTGAAATAAACAATTAATGGCATGTAAAGGGAAGGGGAAGGGGTGCAAGCATTAAACAAATTAAAGGTACAAATTCACGGAACGATTTGTAATGGTAAAAGCCTAGGTATATCCCCAGCAGAGTCGCCATGCTGTCGCGCCCCCATTTTCTTGCGAAAGCGGGTTTCGACATTTTGACAACTCCTTTTAAAGGAAGAGGGTTAAAAGAAGAGTCGCCACCTAACGGTTTTAAAGGTGCATTAGGGAACCTAGAGTTGCTAACTCATGATACTAGTGTGCATTACCAGAGATTGGGTAAGGGCTTGAAGTTATCCCAAGGGGAAGGTATTAGGCACCCCCCAGGATCCACAATTGTGGTTCCCGACCAAATAGTTTCGTGAATTTGTACACTAAGAAATTAGCAAGTAATGGCTCAAATAAGAGGGGATCTCAAATAAGCATTGGAGTTATTAACTTTTGACATAACTAATAAAACATTTGAGAGAAAGATGTCCTAGGTTTGAAACAATATGGATCACATCAGTGCAATACCCGGTATGTCACTCCTCAAAGAGGGGCTACACGTGGTATTAGCGCACCGGTCATCATATGCATATTCTACCCTTTCCCACCCCGTGAAGGTATTTTAAAAAGTTTGTGGGTCACGAACTCTATTGCGTGCTATTACCCGTCACATCCTATCAGTCCCGGAGGAGGCTAGGACTACTATCCTAAAAGGGAAGTACTAGGCTGAACCCCTAGGTTTAAAGGACAAAATTCTAAATGACAAGCAAGGACAGTTAGGACTACAAATATGGGAAAAATACATAGAAGCAAATATGAGGCTTAGATATTCCTCCACAAGTTATGCACATATCAGCACGACTCAAACACAAATAAGGTCTTTTAACTTCAGATCCTAATGCATGATATCTAGGTGAGAATACAGTAGCGAGGCAGTTTATTTACTGAATTTTAGAGAAGGATTTTTTCCAGTTCCTGATCACTGATTTTTACCTATTACTAGCCAAACAGTACACATAAAGGGATAGGCTTCCAATTTTAACAAGTTTAAAAACCTAAGGCTTGCCTAGGCGTACCAAAACTGCTATAGTTATGCTATTTTAGTTCCCAATTTAGACAGATAGTTGTTAAGCAGGGTGAGTCTATTTTAATCTTTAACCGGGCTAAGGAAGGTGGGTGTTAGACAAATATGAATGCAATCCTAAAAGGCATGGTATCTGAATGCAAACAAGGTACTGAATGATGCGAAACCTACACATGATGTTCTAAATGCAGATGCGTTTCAGCGTCAGAATGTATTTTAGAAATATCCATTTGTTAACACACTTTTTGACTTAAAGCAGAACGTAGTAGTTTCGTAGAAAATCCGATTCTTTGTTAGATTGCTGAACCTAATACATGATTTTTCTAGGCGTTCGTAGTAGTGTATGCAATGATGCAAAGTTTATTTTTTAACACAGGATTTTGTCACAAGTGACATGCTGGAAATAATATCCTAAGGGACATGATCTCTAAATGCAAGATTAATAGTGGTCAATGTTATTATTTAGCCAAGCAAACAGGATTTCTAAAGTGATGCAATCATGGCAGACGTTGAAGCAGTAACATGGTAGCAACCACTTTTGTTGTTATTTATCTTATGAACATGATTTCTAAGTGGAGATAAGTAGGATGAGATGCTGAAATAAATAAACCTAAGTATCATGGTATCTAATGCATGCATGACATGTTATCCTAAGCATGGTGACTATTGCGCATATATAAAAGTAAACATATAGGCACGGTTTTCTACCCAGAACTTACACTATAGCATGCATATTCCCCACCCATTTCACTATCCAGCCCCACAGTCATTTTTATAATTAGTTATTACAGACCATTATTGCACGAATTACAGAAGTAAATAAGAAAAATTAAGAAGTTATACTATAGGGAGCCTACCAATAGGCCCAAATCTCCTGATCCTTAATGCCATATGCCATGACCTTTCATAACCCGGGTGTGTCAGAGTTTCTAAGCACCTCAGAGGATCCAAGGCAGTGCTCACACCCAGGTACCCTAGCCAGTGCAGTGTGGGAATGCCAACTTTGTGTGTCAAAGTTCAGTGGGTACTCAGATGGTCCCCAAAGAAGTGCTCGCACTAAGGGGGCTGAACTTAAGAGACTAAGAGTAGTGAGATGTGCCCGTAATATAGGAAGTTTGAGTAAAACATGGTTTAAAAAAGTAGTTTGAAAAGAAGAGGGACTTGTAATAAAAATCATCTTTTCACAATAAGGGATTTAGTTGTTGAAAAACAGTTTACAATTCAAACAGACAAAGCCAGCATCACATAGGGGACTCATGATGCTCCAGCAATCACAAACAAGGGTTAGGGGGTTTGAGGGACAAGTACACAGCCTGTGAGGCAAACAGCTTACACATAAACACATAATTAAAAAGGTTTTCTGAGGGTCCAGGGGATATGACTAAGTGTCAAATTAGAGCAACATATCAGCTAAACAACTAACATCATGACTAAACTAATATATTAGACATAGGCATGGAGATAAACATAAAGAACAAAGGCTGAGTGTAGAGAGACACATTGAGCATGCAGGATGAGGTGACAGTAGACATGTAAAAGAGATTCAGAGTTCTAATTGCATGTTGAACAGCAGAGACACAAGTAGAAACATATAAGAAATGCCAAGAACTGAACCATGAATAGAAACATATTGGTTTGGATGACTGAAGCTTAAATCAGGACATACCAGTGTAATGAGGAAAGCAGTAATGCAAGCAAAGACAAGAGATGCACAATAGTCAGCCTTGGCTTACAGCCGGCTCACTCAAAGTAATAGCAAGTAGCACAGAAGAGATAGTCAAAAGAGTATGAAACTCTTATGAAAGAGAAGTGCACATATCAGTTTTTGTGTCTATGTGTGTGTAAGAGAGTTTGAACAGTGTATTGTTCGTCCCGTGTTATTGAAAGACTAGAGGTATTTATAGTTTAAAACCAGTAGAAGAATAAGGTAAGAGGTACTAATTTAATACAGTTATGGAAAAATTGTCAATCAGAATCAATCAATGCCCGGACTCCCTTTAATTAGGGAGTCAGGGTTCAAACAGATACAAGTTGTAATAAATAAGGAAAAGGATCAATTCAAGACTGACTTTACCATATTAAAGCATGTGGCATGTAATAAGGCTGAATACAGAATACTCCAAATAAGGAAAGTATATGTCAAATAGTTGAAAGCATATTTAGGCACATAAATATGGTAAAATGCAATTTTAGTTCTGAAAATCAATCAAAGAATCACGGATGGGACTGCAAATCACAGGGGATCAGTGCTAACTAAGGAAAGCATCTCACATGTAAGGAAGTAATTCAAAATCAGTAAAAAGTTCTAAGGAAAACACATACGAGTTACATCTTTGAGAAAAGATATCACAACTCTGAGGGAAATCAATAGAACCAATAGAGAATATTATGTAAGGGTCGATACAACAAGTAATCAAGTCTGTTAAGCAATGAATAGCACAAAATTAGAGAAATCCTAGGCAAGTAGTAGAGAACAGTAGAAGATTGAAAACCCTAGGTAAAGTAAGAATCACATAAGTTCAGAGACAAACAGTAACGTTGAACATAATAGAAACATAGAGATCATAAACCTTAACAGCAACAACAGGATACAAATCGTAGAGAAGCTTTACATCTATGAGAGATAAGAGTTCGTGCATTTAAACAAACATATCAGTCACAGAGGGACTCAGAATTTGGGGAAAACTAGGGTTTTCAGTAAAGTAAGTTAAAACGAAAGAAAACTTTGAATAAATCGTTGAATAATAAAAGAATCATAGAATGACATTTAAACAGAAGCAAAAAAATCATTTTTATAAGGGGGTTATGAAACCCTAGTTTTGAAGTGAAAGATCGTTCAAAGTAGAAGGGTTTTTGTTCAAAGAAAACATGTAAAAGCTTCGTAATATACATAGATCTAAGGCAGATCTAGAAGAAATCGAAGAGATATAGGAGTTAGGGTTTCCTGGAACCCAGAGAAGTAAGAAAAACCTCAAAGATGTCGCCAGCTTTAGCCGGAAAGGTCGTAGCTTTTACTCAGACGACCGGGGATGCCGGAAAGTGGCATGAGGGACCATGAGAGGTGAGTGAACCGCTCCAGGTTCGCTTGAGGGCTTTAGGGTGTCACTGGACCGGTGCAAGGTGAACAAATAACCAGTAGATGATGGGGGCCATGGTTTCCGGTGAGAGAACCAGTCGGAGAAGAAGAACGGGCTTCATCGAAAGAGAGAAGCCAAGGAAGGTTCTAGAGAGAACCAGAGAGAACCAGAGAGAGAATGAGAGATGGCAAATAAGGGGTCGGTGGGGGGGGGGGGTAATTGGGTTTAATTAAGGTAAGGGGTGTCTGGGTCGTTGATCTACTTTGATCAACGGCTTAGATTGATTAGGAGATGGGCCGGGTATGGGGTTTGGTTTGGGCTGGGTTGGTTATGGGTTAAAGGGTCAGGTGGGGTTGGGTTAAAAAAAAGGCTAAGTTTTGAATAAAAATGTGGCTAAACGTTAAATACCCAATTAAATAAGATAATTAATTAATTAATTAGCTAATAATTTTGTAAAAATAAAATTAAGACTAAATAAATGAAATTAAGGCTAATAACTAATATAAAACGATCAGTTAAAAACGGTATAAATGTACATTTGTGCAATAATTGCAAAAATTGCTGTAATTAGTTAAATAATGCCAATGTTGGCTAATTTGTGAAATAATTAAATCCTAAGGCAGTTAAATAGTATTATGAATAATATATTGAGTAAGAAAATGTCTTGAAATTATTTATAACATCATTTATGCATAATTATGGAATAGAAAATATTAAATAAGCAGGAAAATAATTTGATAAAAATACGGAAAATTATGGGAAAATATCAATTACTATAAAGAGTGATTTTGAAGGTATATATGCAAGTTTGAAAATAATTTGGAAAAAAATTGGGTATCAACATTAGGTTTATATTGTTTTTATTTGCAACAAAAATCATGCCTTTAGGCCTATATGTTATGTTAGTTGCATTAGAGAACATTTCATAGGCTTGTTGTGTTATTTGCATTAGAAATCCTGCCTTAGGATAATCACGTTTACTGATTTTGCATATTAGAAAACATGTTATAGTTCATTACTTCGTTATCACGAAATTTTGATTCCGCATAAGTCATAATCACATAGAAATCTTGTTGTTAAAGGCACTGTTGTAATCCTCCCTAATAAAATGACCATTTCTCTATGTGCATTAGAGATCATGTTTTAGGACTGTATCTGCATTTTCTTTGAATCATGTTGCTCAAATAAATAACTATCCATAAGGATGTTTAAAAACAACCCCAACGCATAGACACCTTGTTATAGTATAAATATGCAAGAAATTATCTTATGTAACATTCAGCACCTAGACCAGCATGCCTATAGGACTTAATCAAACTCAAACTGTTTGCTTTCCTTTAATCGATTTCCAAAATTCTGTTTGCATTTTAGACAACATGTTTATATGGTATTACAGACCCACGCCTAGGCAAGCCTTAGGTAATGAAGGTTTTTCATAAAACTGTAAAACTGTGCTTTGTTTATTTGTGAGACTGCCCAGGTTTAACATGTCCTAAAAATCAGTAGGCAAACTGATTAGGTTTATGTCACTTTGCTTTAAAAACAATACTGCATATTCCATGCTTGTTATGCTCACTTAGATATCCTGTTCTAGGACCTTTTTATGAAATTCTCTAAAACCTGTTGTTTGAGACATGCTAATTGTTTGTTTATGTGTGGAGGTAAACATGAGCCCCCTTAAATTTCTCTACTTGACAGTCCTATGTGTTCTTTGTTGTTGCTTAGATTTTCCTTTTTAAACACTTAGGAGAGTCTAGAAATGGCCTAAGATTAGAGGTCCTAAACACCTCCAGGGCCACAAGGAAGGGACGGGTAAAGCACGCTTAGAGTTCGTTAATTAAAACTGCTAATATATAACCGCTAAGGGAGGGGGGGGGTAATTGGGTAGTAAAAAGATATGATGACTTGTGCGCTAATACCACGTGTAGCCCCTCTAGTTGAGGAAGGATTATCGGGTATTGTACAGATGTGATTCTATAGGCTAACCAACTTAGGACTTCCTTTATTTTATTTACATATGTGTGCTTAGACCGTTTATCTGTTAATTGAATAATTCACAAAGTAAGTTTGGTCGGGACCCACCGTTGTGGACCTCGAGGGGTGCTTAACACCTTCCCCTCGAGGTAATTTCAAGCCCTTACCCAATCTCTAGTAACACAACCAGTTTCATGAGTTACTTGTAGTAGGTGCCCTAACGCACCTTAGTCCGTTAGGTGGCGACTCTTCAACTTCTTGTACCCCTTTCCCAAAAGGAAACGAGTTGTCCCAAAAAATGTCAAAACCCGGACTCTGCGAGGAAAAAAGAGGCGTGACAGCATGGCGACTCTGTTGAGGATTTTTTGGCTTTTACCATGACAAGTTTGCTTTGTGAATACGTGTCTTACTTTGTTAATAACTGCACCCTCTCCCTTTCCCTTTATGTGAACTTAACTGTCTATTTTCTTTAAAGTATTTAGTTCTTCAATATGAAACTACCTTGTTTCTTTGTTTTCCTTCTTAACTGTCTTTCAATTATAAAATGTTGTATTTACTGCTTTCCTAACGTGCAAATGCATGACAACATGCTATTTATTGCTGCATAAATCATGCTCCACATAATATTCCACTCGTGCCTAAAACAATCATGTAGCAACGCTTGATGAGTGGTTGCGCTCTTTCGACATACCACCCTTTAAATTCGGAAATGCTTATTTGCGGTAAAACTAGTTGATCAGCGGTGCAGTCGACTGTTCCGTGCCTTTTCCCCTCAAGTTGTCCGCTTGAGGGTACCAGTCTAGACCCTATAGTAACCTTACTTTTATTATAAATGTACATGCATCATGGTCAAACCTAGCCGGGTTAATATGTTGTCCACATAATAACCCTTTAAGATAAGCCTTATCCAAAAGTCCACCGGGATTTCCATTATCCCAACGGACGCAACCACGTTTTGTGCATTAAGTTTTGGAGAACTAAATACCAGTATGCTAATCATGGATGTATAAATAGTCGAATCAGGGGGGAAAGGGCCTAACCTTTTGTTTTGCAGAGAATGAGGCACGAGGTCCCCAGGTTCGGCATGGTCCGCAATATACCACCACTGCTACTGGATTAGTGGGACGATCTTTCCTCGAGTGACAAGAAACATGTGGGAAGGTTCTTCTGGGACCAAGTAGATTAGATTTATTCGCTTTTCTAAATGTAATAAGGTCAATTTCCAGTAGTGACCTATCTTTTATTATCTTAGTGTCGTTTTGGGATTCATTTGTTTTCACATTAATGAAATGAGGCATTTATTGGCACCTAAGTTTTCAAAATCAACTTGTCGCTAGGCCTAACTCGGGCACAACGAGGCTCCCAAAATAGGACGCAAATTTACATTCTGCAATATGTGTTTAAATACTGCAAATACTCTTTTTAGAGCTCTTACTGACTTGGCTACCTTTTGTTTTTATTTCTTTTGATTATTCTCATTCCCCAAAGGTTGGTTCATGCATACTGGCATCCAGAGGCCCTCCACCTCCACCCCCTCCAAGTATACCGAAGGGATATGGACTGCTGTGTGATCATTGAGAAGGAGGAGGAAGGCCCTACCATCCGAGCTGTGGAGAAAGGATCATTCCTCAGAAATTGGACTGTCAGACCATCCAGGGCCCGACGATCCCCGGGCATAACTATTTCCTGTCTTGATGAACCAACGACGGTGACATGTAATGAGACAACGCAACAAAAGGATAGTGATTCAGAGGAAGAAGATGTCATACCTGAGGAAATTATTAGAGAAGTAGAAGATTGAGAACCAGCCTAAGTCCAATCTGGATGAAACAGAAGTAATCAACTTAGGAGATTCTGAAACTGTCAAGGAGACCCGCATCAACATCTACTTGTCGTCGTCAGAAAAAGAAGAGTACACACAGTTCTTGAAGGAATATGAGGACATATTTGCATGGTCGTACGATGATATGGTCGGGTTAAGTACATCCATTGTGGCTCACAAGTTGCCCACGAACCCAATGTGTCCACCAGTGAAGCAGAAGCTCCGGAAATACAAGCCTGATATGAGTCTGAAAATCAAAAGGGAAGTCACTAAGCAAATCAAGGACAAGGTCCTCAGGGTGGTTGAATACCCAACTCGATTAGCCAACATCGTGCCGGTTCCGAAGAAGGATGGAAAGGTCAGGGTCTGTGTCAATTATCGGGATCTTAACAGAGCCAGCCCAAAGGATGATTTCCCGCTTCCAAACATACACATCTTGATCAACAATTGTGCCAAACATGAACTCCAGTCATTTGTGGATTGTTTCGCCGGCTACCACCAGATTTGGATGGAAGAGAAAGACGCGGAGAAAACCTCTTTCATTACCCCATAGGGGTGTACTGTTACAAGATGATGTCGTTCGGCCTAAAAAACGCTAGAGCCACCTACATGCGGGCTATGACTACCATTATTCATGACATGATACATAAGGAGATCGAGGTGTATGTGGACGACGTCATCATCAAGTCCAAGAAAGCCACATATCATATATCAGACTTGAGGAAGTTCTTTGATAGACTGGGGAAATACAACTTGAAACTAAACCCCGCAAAATGTGCATTCGAGGTTTCGGCCGGAAAGTTGCTCAGGTTCATTGTCAGCGGCCGAGGGATAGAATTGGACCCGTCCAAAGTCAAAGACATCCAGGAGCTGCCACCGTCAAAGAGTAAGAAGGATGTAATGAGTTTCCTGGGATGGCTAAACTACATCAGTCGGTTCATAGCCCAGTCCACAATTATATGTGAGCCCATTTTCAAGATGTTGAAGAAAGATGATGCAACTAGTTGGACCGAAGATTGTCAAAAGGCTTTCGACAAGATCAAGGAGTACTTATCAACGCCACTAGTCTTGGTCCCACCAGAGTGGTGATTTATATAAGGGGCAAGCTTATGGTACTCAGAGCCGGACTTGTGACATTCTTTTGAGAGAGATGAGCGTACTTCTTCACAATCCTTGTTTCGAGTGTTACATTCTAAAGTGAGATTTTCTCATGGAGAGTAGAGGTGGAGAAGTTTGGGTTCCACAATGACCTACGTGATAGAGCGAGCTTCCTTGGTGAATTAAGTCAACTCTTGATGCTCTAGTGTCACATTAGAACTATGGTACTCAAAAGGTCAAAACATGGTGTTGTTGATAATTCATTTGTGTTGAGGGTAATTGTTAGTCCCAATTGATGCATGATTGATTCACCTTAAGCAAGCTGAAATATCCTTGTTTCTAGTGGAGGTGGGAATTACCTTATTTTCCCGAGGACAAGCAAAAGCTTAAGTTTGGGGGAGTTGATAAATAGGGATTTTAACCTATTATTTGCTCTCTTTTACTTGTGTTTTAGGCCCAAAATGCTTGAAGGTATTCCCCGAAACTAATGAAGTATGTTTGCTTGCAGGGATTGTTCAAAATGAGCCAAAGGAATCAAAATCAACTCACAAAGGAGTCAAAAGTTGAACAAAACCAAGACTGGACAAAGTGGCTTGCAATGCGGACCGCACAAATATATGCGGCCGCAATCAAACGTATGTGGTCCGCAAGAGGGAGATTCAGAGACTTGTAATTTTTTCTCTATGATGAGCGCCGACTGCACCAATATTGTGCGGCTGCAAAAGTCCATGTGTATCCGCAATCAATATTATGTGGTTCGCAATGAACAAGAATCAGAGAGTTGACAACTTAGGCAAAATGAAGGAGTGCGGACCATACCAGAATTGTGCGGCCACGGGATGTCAACCGCGGTCGCACACACAATTGTGCGGTCCACGATGATGAAGGTTCAGAGAGTTGTCTCAAGCAAAAATCAAGCAAGTGCGGACCGCATCACTTTTATGCAGCCGCATAATCATGAGCGCGACCGCACTTAGAATTATGCGGTCTGCGAAATTTCAGCTCAAGCCAGAATAAAAAATGAATAAATGCGGACCGCACCAGAATTGTGCAGTCGCGAAAGCAAGAGTGCGGCCGCACTCAAAATTATGCGGCCGCACAACCTCCGCAAGGGAATTTTTGTCGGATATTTTCAGATTAGTATAAATAGAACTTTTTGTCATTTTTAGGTTATGTTATGTTTTGTATGAGCACTTGAGACGGCTAGTTTTACTGTTTTTTTCATAAATTTTGTACTATATTCACTTCTTAACATTAGATTTTCATCCCATAATCTAATATTATGGATTTTATCTTCATTTCATCTTTAATTTCTTCTATTTTTTTGAGTAGCTAAACCCATAGCTAGGGTTGTGACCCAACTCTAGTGTGGGTATTTAATGGGTGATTGATTTTAGGGCTTGAATGTGAATGGGCTAGTGATATTTAGCTTAGTTCTTGCTAGAACTAAAGAATTAATGATTGCAAACATTGATTCATGCCTTTATGACTTAGTCTCTACTTGAGAAAGTGGGACTAAGTCTAGGAAAACTAGGCTAACAAGGAATTGGGGTGAACTCAAGAAATTGATAGTCCCAATTAAAGGGTTAAACCTAGAGATAGTAATACCTGACTTGAGTTAATATCACTTGATTTGTATGAATACCCATCTGGACTTGAGAAAGCCAAATTGGGCAAAATCACTCAAACTACCGAGAGGTATAGAGTGAGCACTCGGGTATGATAGATATATTACAATCCCAACTAATCAAGCTTGCCCTAGATTTTACTACCTGTTAGATAACCACCTAGGTAGAAATCACGACCCTAGTCTCTTTTAACACTTGAAAAATCCAACAAAAATACTGTCCTTAGTTCAATTATTGCAATCATTAGAGTAAAGATAGAAGTAGAATATAACACCAAACTTGTGGGAGTGTAATTAGATTCAAAGCCCGCAACTCGCTTAGATATAAACCTAATTCCAAACATTAACTCCATGTGGATTCGATCCGACCTTAGTTGGGTTAAAACTGCATCGGCCCCCTCGCTACTCAATAGTAGTGTAGGCATGGACCCGATCAGTCATCCAAAATCCCATCCGAACATACGCCAAAGTCTGAAATCATCATACAAACCTATTGGAACCGTCAAATCTCGATTTTGAGGTTGTTTACTCAAAACTTTGACCGAAGTCAAACTTAGCCTTTTAAAGCTAAACCATGGAACCAAGTGTTACGATTTCACCCCGAACCCTTCGAAATCTCGGACTGGCCATCCGCGCAAGTCATAAAATAGTAAAAGCACATACGAGGAGTCTTATTTAGGGGAACGGGGTTCTGAAAAACAAAATGACTGGTTGGGTCGTTACATTCTCCACCTCTTAAACAAATGTCCGTCCTCGAACGGGTCTAGAATCATACTTGGAGTGCTGAATAAGTGTGGATATCTTCTCCGCATGTCCTCCTCGAACTCCCAAGTCACCTTCTCGCCTCGTTGGCCCCTCCACCGAACCTTTACCGCGGAAATCCTCTTGGACCTCAACTGGCGAACCTTCCTATCAACAATGGCAAGATCATGCTTATAACCCAGGCTCTCATCTAACTGAATCATGTTGAAATCTAACACATGTGACATGTCGGTATGATACCTCCAGAGTGTAGATACGTAGAAAATCGGATGAACTCTTGATAGAGTGGGAGGCAAAGCAAGCTCATAAGCAACCTCCCCAACTCGTCTTAACACCTCAAATAGGCCTATAAACCTTGGGCTCAACTTGCCCTTCTTCCCGAACCTCATGATCCCCTTCATCGGCGAGACTTTCAACAGAGCCTTCTCACCCACCATGAATGATAAATCACGCGCCTTTTGATCCGTGTAACTCTTCTGTCTGGAATGTGTCGTGAGAAGTCGCTACTGAATCAACTTTACTTTTTCCAAGGCATCCTTCACCAAATCAGTACCGTATAACTTAGCCTCGTTGGGCTCAAACCATCCGATGGGAGAACGACATCGCCGACCATATAAAGCCTCAAATAGAGCCATCTCGATGTTGGACCATATAAAGTCAATCACATATTCTCTGAGCATGTCCTCCAAGATCTGAATTGTCTGCTCCGATTTCTCGTCGGTCTGTGGATGAAAGGTTGTACTGTGCTCTACATGAGTCCGCAACTCACTCTATACTACTCTCTAGAAATTCAAAGTAAACTGAGGGCCTCTATCTGATATGATGGAAACTGGCACACCATACAACCGAACTATCTCCGGAATATAAATCTGGGCCAACCTATCTGAAGTATACGTGGTCACCACCGGAATGAAGTGTGCCGACTTGGTCAACCCATCGACAATGACCCAAATTGCATCAAACTTCCGCAAGGTCCGCGGCAACCCAACTATGAAGTCCATAGTAATGCGCTCTCATTTCCACTCAGGTATAGTCATCTGGTGGAGTAGGCCACGTGGCCTCTGATGCTCATACTTAACCTGCTGGTAATTTACACACCTCGCAACATACTCAACTATGTTTTTCTTCAGCTGTTGCCACCAATAATGTTGCCTCAGGTTGCGATACATCTTCCTGGCACCTGGATGGATAGAATACCAAGAACTGTGTGCCTCCTCTGGAATCCTCTCCCTCAAGCCATCAATATTGGGAACACATATGCGACCCTGGAGTCGCAGAACACCATTATCACCGACAGTAACCTCATTGTCACCACCTTGTAGTACCGTCTCCCTGAGAACAACAAGTGCGGATCATCAAATTGACAAGCCTTGATCTGCTCCAATAATGAATACTAGGCTACGACGCATGCATGAACTCGGTTGGGCTCTGAAATGTCCAACCTCACAAGTTTGTTAGCCAAGGACATAATGTCCAAAGATAATGGCCTCTCTTCTACTGAAATGAATTCCAAGCTACCCATACTCTCTACCTTTCTACTCAAGGTGTCCACGACTACATTCGCCTTCCCCGGATGATAAAGAATAGTAATATCATAGTCCTTTAGTAACTCAAGCCACTTGTATTGACTCAAATTGAGATCCCTTTGCTTGAACAAATGTTGCAAGCTGCGATGATCATTGTAAACCTCACATGACACCCCATAAAGATAATGCCTCCAGATCTTAAGAGCATGAACAATAACGGCCAACTTCAAATCGTGTACAATATTATTCTTCTCATGGGGGCTTCAGTTGACGTGAAGCATATGCAATACCTGTCGCGCCCCCCTTTTCTATCGCACGGGTTAGGTACGGAGAGATCGGGTTTATGACATTTTGGACAACTCCTTAAAGGAAGAGTTTTAAGGAAGAGTCGCCACCTAACGATTTTATGGTGCGTTAGGGCACCTAGAGTTGATAACTCATGAACTAGTTCGTGTTACCAGAGATTGGGTAAGGGCTTGAAATTATCCCAAGGGGAAGGTATTAGGCACCCCTCAAGATCCACAACTGTGGGTCCCGACCAATAAGTTTTGTGAATTTGGACGGCGAGCAAGTAACAAATAAGGTTCACATATGAGGGGATTTAAAACAAGTTTGAAAATCTTTAAAGGTTTTTGAATAACATAAACATTTGAAAAGAATTGTCCTAGGTTTAAAGTAATACGGATCACTTCAATTTAATACCCTGTATGTCACACCTCGAGGAGGCGGCTACACGTGGTATTAGCGCACCGATCATCATATCCGTATTCTACCCTTCCCATCCCGTAAGGTTATTTAAAGCGCATGTTGGTTACGAAATCTTATTATGTGCCATTACCCGTCCCATCCTATGAGTCCTGGAGGGTGATTAGGACCACTAATCCTACAATGTGAGTGCTAGGCTGGACATCCTAGGTTTAAAGGATAAAATACTAGGTGACAAGCATAACAAGTAAGACTTCACATATGAAGGAACACATAGGGACAAATAAAGGCTCATAGATACCTCCCCAAGTAAACATATAATTGGCACGTCTCAAACGCACTTAAAGTCTCAACGACGGGAATTTAAAACAGGAGTCTTTAGTAAAAACCGTAAATCAAAAGAATCTAATTTGGGAGAAGCTTGATGAAGGCAGAGGATTTAATTAAGATTGAATAGTTCAAAATAACTGATGCAGAAATATCGTAGTTAGAAATAATGGAAAAACTTAGAAGTAAAGTCATTTAAAGCTTTCAAGAAAACATGGCAGAAAATCATTGGAGTCCATTTTGTAAGTAAAATAGTGATAAATGACCAGAATACAGTGGCTAAAAGCAGCAGTAGACTTAGAAAAGGCAGTAATTAAAGCTGTTAGTAAATATAGATGAAGGTTATTAAAGCATGGGTTTGAAATGATTTTAAAGGATAAGTAAATAAAATACATTGACTCAATATAGAGTGATAGCTATCAGTTTTCAAAGAAATGCAGTGAAAGAGTAGTAAGATGGCATCAAAACATAGCGACTTGAAAGGCATACAAATAAGGATTCGAAATGGCACGATTTGGAGCAGAATGAAGCATTTTGAAAACCCAGTAGTTTGAAAATATGATAGGACAAGAATTAGTGAAAATCAGTAAGAGGGAATGGATGCACAACTTCAAAATTGTTTAAGACGTAGAGCTGGAGTTTTAATAAAGTAAATGAGCTTCAGTGAGATAAACAAAAGTGGGAACAGCAGGGTTCAAAATGTTTAAAGAAGGTGATGAGACTAGAAGAACATAATCGCTTTGATTTTAATACGTATTAGGCCTAAGGTTTGCCTAGGCGCCGCCTATATTGCCTAATTATATTAAAAGGTGAACATGCATATTTAAGTCTGATTTTAAGAAGGATACATTTACAGAAAACGTTTCAAACAGTTAACCATGTTTTAGCGAGATTAAATTAATGAGCTGATTAGGTGTTTCAACAAACGTGACTTGAAGCAGACATAGAATCCTAAACAACAGGATATCTAATGCACATACGGGTGAATAAAATCCTATAGGCATGCTTTCTATATGCAATGTTTGTGAAGATGCAACAGTGAGACATTATAGCAGTTTTTTATCACTTGTTACGATTACTAAGTGAGATCATGTGTTACGAAAAGAGTATGATAATATGCTGAAAGTAAAGGGCCTAAAGCAGGATTTCTAATGCATGAAGTGCATGTCCTAAACAGGATATCTATTGCGCATATAAGTAAGAAAATCCTATGAGCAGGTTTTCTACCCATTAATAGACTAAGCATGCATAGCCCCCATATTCACTATCCAGCCCCAATTATTTGTTTACAAAATTATTATAAGCCAATAGTAATGGAATACAGTAACAAAAGGGAAAAACAAGAAGTTACTTCTATAGGGAGCCTTCATCAGGCCCAATCTCACAACCTCACTCCTTTCGAGTTTCACAGCCTTACAAGGCATGGGCGCGGCAAAGTTCCCTAGGGCCCAAATGGTCCATGGCCAATACCAGCTGTGATGACCCAAAAAGGGGTCATCTTATGTGCATCTAATTTGGACTATGTTTCGAGGCCCGAAAGCCTCCATTAATCTCACCTCGAAGTGCGTGCGCAGCCCGCGCGCGTAGCCGGGAAGCCTTTATGTGAAAAACTTGATTAAGAGTTAAATTTGTGATAATTAATTAAATAAAGTTGACTTTGGTCAATAATTTTTGGTAAACGGACCCGAATCCGTGATTCGAATGTTCCGGAAGGTCCATAGAAAAATATGGGACTTGGGCGTATGCCCGGAATCGAATTTCGAGGACCCAAGTCCGAGAAATGAAATTTTTAAAGAAAATTATTTTATGAAAATGAACCTTGATGTGAAACCTATGCTGCCGGGACTGTATTATGATTTCGGAGTCCGGAACAGGTTCAATATGTGTTATATAAGTTATCTGTGAAATTTGGTAAGAAACGAACTTGATTTGATTGGTTTCGGATCAAAATGAGGAAAATTGGAGTTAATGAAGTTTTGAGGTTTTTTAAAGAATTTGAAATTTGGTTTGAAAGGTGATTTTATGTTCCCGAGGTCCGATTGAAATTCCGAGACCGGGAATAGTTCCGTTGTGTCATTTGTAACTTGTCTGCAAAATTTGCAGTCATTCCGAGTAGTTTAGGCCGGTTCGGCGCAATTAAGTGAATTCTAGAATTTCAAAGTTCTTAAGTTTGATTAATTTGGTTTTGGGGTTTGATTTCGAGTTCCATTGTTGTTTTTCATGTTCCAGAAGTTCGAGCGAGTCCGTATCATGAATACAGACTTGCCGGTGCTTTTGGATGGGGTCCCGAGGGGCTCGGGGGTATTTTAGACCCCCGGGAGCTAAGTTAGAAAACCAGAAATTTCTGCTATTTGGTTTCCTTCTCCGCGATCGCAGAAGGTGGGTTGCAATTGCGGAGAAGGATTTTGCTAGGCTGTTGATTGTTCTATGTGATCGCAGCTTCCCCTTTGCGATCGCAGAGGTATGGGTTCCACATCTTCGCGATCGCATCCTGTTTCTTGCGATCGCATAGAGTCGCGTCTGGGCCGGGTGAGTTTGTTCTTCGCGATCGCAGGACCCCTGCCGCGATCGCAGAGGTCTTGCCAGTTGTTCTTCGCGATCGCAGAGGTCTGGCCAGTTGGTCTTCGCGATCGCAGGCCCCTTGTCGCGATCGCAGGCCCCTTGTCGCGATCGCAGTGAAGGAATCACTGGGCAGTATTATAAAATACGGGACTTAGCCTTGATCCTCCATTTTCATCTTCCTCTTCAAGATTTTAGAGAGCTTTTCAAGGGACCTTCCACCACTGTTATTGAGGTAAGTAAATTCCATAGTTTTACTAGTTTCAAACACTAATCCCTAGTTAAATTCACTACTAAATTATCTAAAATCATAGAATTAGGTAGTAATTATAGGGTTCTTGAGGATTTTGTAATTTTCCATTTTAGGCCATGAAATCAAGTAGAAATCACACCTTAATGATCCTTAGGCTATAGGTGAGTGATCCCTTTGAGAATTTTCGGAATTTGACCATGAGAGGCCGGGGTTGGAAATTGGGAATTCTTCAAGAATGGCGATTTTATTGAATAACCAGGATGAGTTATCACCTTGTACATGCATTGATGTTATTATATCTTTTGACTAGTTGCGATCCCTCGGGTATAGAATTCGGAGTTTCGGGCGCAATGGTGGTCCGAGGGATAGATTCGACACGAGGTGAGTCTCCTTTCTAACCTTGTAAGAGGGAATTTTCCCCATAAGTGATGTATATTCTATGTTTAACTTGTTTGGGGGATACGTACGCACCAAGTGACGAGAGTTCGTACGTAGCGGCTATTATTGTTATGTCCGGGTAGTAAGGCCTACATCATGCCTTGTATGTTTTTCCTGTAATGCCTTAAATATGTTTTTCTTGTAATGCCTTATATGTTTTCTTGGTAATGCTTCATATGATTTGTTGTAATGCCACAAGTACTACGAAATTATGTTTTGCATCGCATTATTCTTCTGAGGCTTTATTGAAAAGAAATTGTGAAATATATGGGAGCGGGTCGTACGCCACGGCGAAAATGAAATGAAATTGTGAAATATATGGGAGCGGGCCGTACGCCACGGCGGAATTGAAAAGAAATTGTGAAATATATGGGAGCGGGCCGTACGCCACGGCGAAATTGAAAAGAAATTGTGAAATATTTGGGAGCAGGTCGTACGCCACGGCAGAAATGAAATGAAATTGTGAAATATATGGGAGCGGGTCGTAAGCCACGGCGGAAATGAAATGAAATTGTGAAACGTATGGGATCGGGCCGTACGCCACGGAGACTGTAGAAAAGTACCTTATGGGAGCGGGCCGTACGCCACGGCAGATCTAAGAATTTGTGATTTTAGTTTCATTCGGTGGTCTTACTCTTGAAAGTGCTTTATTGTTTAAGTTCAGTAGCTGTTTGGATTTCTCTGCTTTTAGTATATGTACTTGTTGCTTATTTCCCTGACATGCCTACTGTATTTCATCATGTTTTATCATATGTTACTAATGTTGGACCCTAGTGAGTATCGAGTCGACCTCTCGTCACTACTTCTTCGAGTTTAGGCGGGATACTCATTGGGTACATATTTATTTAATATGTACTCATGCTGCACTTTCTTTTCTTTTCTGTACTTGACTGTACATATCCGGAGGCTGGAATATCTAACTATCAGGCCGGTACTAGATATTGATAGCGTGGTCATACTTCTCAGTGAGCTGCTTTCTCGGCGACTTCCTAGCAGCACCCTGGAGTTCTTTTGTTATATTTCTCCGCTCACTTCATTCAAACGGAGACTCTGTATATATTGTAGTCATTAAATATTTAGTAGTTGCCCATGACACTCGTGACACTAGTTCCTGGCACACACGCGTAGTGTATATTTATATTTTGGGGTTTTGGGATGTATATCTATGTGTGCATTTTATTTCGGCTTGTATCTACTAGGATTTCACTTCCGCTCAAGGCTAGTATCATGTTTGTCGTTATAAATTGGGAATCTTTGACTGTTTAACTAGATGAGAAAGGTATCACTTGGTGTAATTATTGTTGGCTTGCCTAACCCCGTCGTTGGGCGCCATCACGACTCGTATTGGGATTCTGGGTCGTGACAACGTGGTATCAAAGCACTAGGTTCACGCAAGTCTCACGAGTCATGGGTAGGCCCAGTAGAGTCTTGCGGATCGGTACGGAGACGTCTGTACTTATCTTCAGGAGGCTATGAGGTGTTAGGAAACTTCCCTTTATTCATATTCTGTCGTGCAATCTATGATGTACTCAAATTATTCTTCCATTCTCTCGCAGATGGTGAGGACGCGTGCGTCCCATGTTCCTGGTCCGGGAGAGGCCGCTGCCCCGGCTGCCCAAGGTCGGGGTAGGGGCAGGGGTAGAGCACCTGCTCGAGGCAGGGGGCGAAGACGTCCCAGAGCTACGCCAGGGGCACCGCCATAGGACCCTATTATAGAGGAGCAGGATGAGGTTCCTCCAGTAGCACCTGCTCCAGTGGATTTCATGACGGGGCCAGGCTTCCAAGAGGTCATGGCCCGTATGCAGAGATTCATGGACACTATGTCTCAGGTTGGTTTATTTCCAGCCGACCCTGCAACTTCTCAGACGGGAGGGGGAGTCCAGACCCCTACCGCTCAAGCTATAGGTCAGGCAGCAGCAGCACGTCAAACCCCAAGCACACCGCCCGTGGGAGGGTTCAGCCCGTAGTAGCAGCCCTAGAGCCCAGGCCAGTTGTAGAGGGTGACCAGCAGAAGA
>ML269668.1:0-165396 GCA_005239495.1 Nicotiana undulata
CGATTGTCGCAATATTTTTCGGTCTTGATTTTATTTTCTTGACGCAATTTATTGTCTACACTAGCAACTAGCTTCTTCTTGTGTGCACGTCTCCAAGCTTATAAGGGCAAGCAATTCGAACCCTCCCCCCCAACCCCCACCACTCTATCATTTTTACTCGCTTCGCTGAACCTGAGCTCTGATACTAGTAGCGGTGTACATGGACTGAGTTGGTTCGGTTTTTATCAAAATCAAACCAAACCAACTGTATCGGTTTGGATTGGCTCGGTCTTGGCGGGTTTTTCGGGTTTTTTATTACTTAAATATTGTTCAATCTTACTTGTTAAATTTTTGATAAGTAAATATATGTTTAGCAAAATTAATAAAATTACAAACATATTATCTATTAAATATTCTTATGGGAGAATCTACTTGGTAACACAGGATGGTTATTTTTTTAGTCGTCTGATAATAATTTTTTGTTGATGTACACTTTAAAGGTTAACCGATTTAGTAACTGAACATAAAAATCAATATGAAACCTAAATAATAATAACCACTTCAAATTCGAAACAGTTATAAGAATTTAATAAATCTTGACATATATGAATATAGAAGAACAAAGAGATTGACGCATTTTAGTAACACTTGATAAGAAAGTGATCATACAACCCATTAATTAAGGCTAATAAATATGGAGCACTTCATATTTTATTAAATATTATATCCCGTAAGAGAATCCCAAATATTTCTAGACATTTTTTAATGAAACTCTATATAAAATTTTAAAAGTATATATAAAAATTATATACTTATATGTTGGGTTGGTTCGGATTTTTGAACTTAATACCAAAAAAATCAAGCTAAATCTAGTCGGGTTTTTTTAATCGGTTTGGTTTGACTTTTCGGTTTGGTGCGGTTTTCCGGTTCAGTTTGTACACTCCTAGATACCAGTTGGTGAATTCAACCAGCCCAAGTATATTGTTCACATGGTGTGATATTGTCCGCTTTGGGCGAAAGACATAAGGTTTTCTCCAAAATGCCTCACACTATTAAGAGGTCTCTTATATGGACTTCAATCTTTTCAGCTATCAATGTAAGATTTTGTTCTCACACCCAACATGTAATCAGGGGCGAAGCCAGACTATAGCTTATGGGTTCAGTCGAACCCAGAAGCTTTGGCCAAAACTCTCTATTTGTCTTAAGAAATTCATTGAATATGCATAAATTATTAATTTAAAACCCAATATAAGTCAAAAGTACTAGAATCTTGAACCTTATAAACTTCATATTCTGGCTCCGTCTCTGGCTCTCTGCATATAATGTATAATTGTTTACCCAATAGATTAATGTAGCTTGCAATAACAGTAATTCTACTTTGAAAAATTATATAGTAAGATAAATAACTTGTTATAAGCTGTTATAATAAACTGATAACATAAAAGTTACTTATACGATCAGTATAGATAAATTAAATTATATAATATGCCGAGATATGTGGTGCTGTTGTTATGGAGTTCTTGTTTGTTTCTTTGTGTAGTCAAAATATGAGGTGCCTCTATTTGGTCCAATAATTTTAATATTGTCTCCTACGACAAACATGAAACATCCTTGGAAGTAACGAATTAACGCCTTAGCCGCAGTATGTACTCAAACTTCCAATCTTGTCTGCCACTTGGTTGAACTGCTTTGAGTTTCAACTTTTAATAGAAACGACTTGCACAATATAATATGGTATCATATCAAAGATAAAGGTCTTGATAACATGTGATGGAGTTCGATTTCTCCTTTTTATCATGAACTAGACGTGTGTGTGATGAAGGACATCAATTAATCTAAGACTTCTATCGGTTTTGTCACAAAATTTTCAAGTTTAACTTTTTCACGAGTAGTTCCCACAAGTAAATAGTTTCTCCATGCTTCGTATAATACTCCACCATTTTGTTTTGTATGACGGTATTTGGCTGGACACAGTATATAAAAAAGTGAATACTAAGCTAGCGTTTGCTCATAATTTTTCAAATTTGTTTTAAAAAATTTGTTTTGGGTGAAGTTTGGCTTGAAGATGAAAATGTGTTTGGATATACGTTTTCAAAACATATTTCCCAAATTTATTTTGGAAAAACATGTGTATTATTAGGGATTTGGCCAGCTGGTTTTGGGATTTGAGATTTTACCAAAATATAGGGAAGATTTATGGCCAAATATATTTTTGCCAAATAAAATCCAAGTTTATTTTGGTAAAATCTATGGTCAAACGGATCCAATTAAAGTATTTTGAGAATTTATGGTCTTAAAAATATCATTTACATTTGTAAGAGCATGTCATTAGTGGCACTGGAAAGTTTTTTAAAGAGTTCCCAACTGTAGAAGATTGATGTGATTTTTTTTAAAGATTGATCGAAAAAAGAGTAACTTCATAAAATGGAACAGTAACCTTGCTTTCCTCCAATATAAGAAGCTGGAGCACAAATTATATACATTATACAAAGTAGATGAGTTCTAGATGCTTAATGGAATTTACTTGGAAGACATCAGAAACAGACACAAATATTAACTTCAGGCAGTTTTGGTTAGCCCTAATGGGCAAATTCAATAAAATAGAAGTGACAAATTAAATTAAGTGTCAACGAGCAATTTCCGGTATTGCTGTTGTGTAGCCAAGTTGTTGCTCCATCTCCCAACTCAGTTTTGGTGCAACTCCATTATGCTTTGGAACATAATCCTTCATAATTAATGTATCCAACATGTTAACAAATCAATACTATATACAAATTATAAACTTCTTTTTCTAGTTATTAATTCACAAGCTTATAAGTAACCAGAAATTGTTAGGAGTATATTACGTGAACTCGCTTACAAATATACAAGGTTAATATAATCATAAATCAATACTTGTAGTTTTTTTCTTTTATACTTTATTTATTGTGTATATTGAAAATTCATGCACATGAAACATTAGCCTTCATGTCAACAAGTAAAAGGGTCAAGAAATAAGACCTTAGCAGCTTATTCACATATCACAATCGTTGTCATTCCACTGCGTCAAACATATATACATGTGATGTGACAGATTCTTGGGTTCAGGCTTCAGACACATGTCCAACTCTCAACTCTATCTTGCTAATGTGTTAATGAAAAGTGGGGCATGTGTCCCGGTGTGTGTAATTATTGATGAGAGGAACTGATGTACTACTACACGGTGGATGTAGCTTTTGGGACTGCGGGTTTACTTGAACTCAATCATCGATATAAATTTATATATAAAAATTTATAATAAATAATAAATATAAAAATTATGATATTAAAAATATAATAGGTTCAATACTAATATTCTTAAATATTGAACTAAGTTCATCGTTGTGACTTACGTTATTACATATATAAATATATAGATGATGATAAGCAGAGGCAGAGTTAGAAGCTCGGTTACGAATTTGACTGAATTTAATAATTTTTGCTCGCATAATATTTTATCTCAATAAATTATGTACAAATATTAAATTTATTATCTAATTATTAAAATTTGAAGTCGTTTTAAAATTCAGAACCATAAACTTGAAATTCTAACCCCGTATGAGGAGGTGGAAGGTGAAGTACCTCAAGTTTGGACATGAGTTCGTGAGCAGTGGGGGCAGAAATAATAATGTGATGGGCAGAGGGCGTTATGAAACCTTCTTCTACAGCTTTCTCAATGAAACACAAGAGTGAGTTGTAGTAGCCTTCCACATTTAGCAGACCTACCTGCACGTTGTACAATCAATAACTTCCCATTAGAGCGTAGTCATGTGAATCAACTGAATATCACATATTCACATTGCTTTTCGCTGCCTATGTACATATCACAGTAAAAAAAAAAAGTACTGTGATAATATTAATTACACTCATTTTAGATTATTATTGTTTTTAGAAGTTTGACTCTAGATTCTAAGTTTGCATTTTGCTCAGATTAATACTCCTTTTAGAAGCAGCTAGCTTCAACTTTTATATAAAAATCAAGTTCGACTAAGACAGTATTAAAAAGAAAGAAAGACTTTATGATCTAAGATATAAGTCATAAATATCAATAGGACTATAAATTATTTGAGTTGCACGGTTTTAATGTCACATTATTATTGAATAGAAGAAAAAAGAAAAGGATAAGTGTATGATTAAAGATTGTACTGGCTTATCATGAATGCCCAACTGTGCCCAAGTGATGACCTCTAAGAGTTCCTCCAATGTTCCATAGCCGCCTGCAATCACAAAAATAAATAAGGAGATTAGCATTTAATTAGTTGTTCCCCAATTAGCAAACTTATAATTTGAAGATATTATTCCTTTCGTTTCAATTTACGTGAACATGTTTGATCGGACACGAAATTTAAAAAAAAATGAAGACTTTTGAAATTTGTGATCCTAAACAAATAAAAAAGGGGCACAGAGTAATTGTGTGGTTATAAAAACTTCTCAGTAAAGGTAAACTAATAAGTTTAAGCTAAATTATTTTTAAATTTAAAAAGATCATATTTTTATAAATGGACCAAAAAAAAATATGTTCATGAAAAGGAGAAATTAATTAATTACTGTAACTGACAAGGCAGTTTTTTAGTAGTCCCACACCAGTCAACATTGGGGTTATCCACTTAAGAAATTGATTGGTGCGAAAGCAACTAGTTGTAAAAGATCTGATCATTGTTTTATTTTGTAATTATTTTCTTACTCAGTCATATGTAGCACAGGGGTGTCAACCGACACTCTTTCGTTGGAAAATTATATTTTTAGTTCTGCAACTTTTTAAAAATTATGTATATATACTATATAATGATACCCCTTAACTTTTTAATAAGGTTGTTTTTTTATATTTTGACTTCCGTTAATGAAAATCCTAACTCTGCCAGTATAGTTTAATATGTATATTAGGTCAGTTTCGAATGTCATCGAGCTAAAAATTAGTGCTTATTATTAAAATGTACTTGTATTTTTTAATGGGCCCGATTGTTACATAAATAGGCAGCCAGATTTACCTTTTACTTTTTCTATATAATATACATAAATTATATATTAATTATACATATATTATATATTTATCGGCTATTTTAAATTTAATAAATTAAATAAGTGGTTATTTGAAGTAATTCTTCATAGCAGTTACCTGGCAAAGCTATGAATGCATCAGCTTGCCTAGCCATTTCAGCCTTTCTTTGGTGCATACCAGAAACAGCCCTCACTTCTCCAATTTTCTCTCCAGTAATCTGTACAAAATGATAGTGTTAAACACACTTAGAAAAGTCAAATCCTAACTTAAAATCTCTTATCTTGAAGGACGAGAAGCCAGATAAGGAAATCAATGAAAGAAAATAATTTAATTTTTTCATCAGCTAAAGTAGACGAGTAAAAAGAAAAGAAAAAATATAGTGTTCGAATGGAGGAAATGCTTGATATATAAGAGATTTTAAATAAGAATTATCTGATGATAATTACAAAAGCAGATACCTCTCTGGGCATGAGACATTTAGGAATCACGCTGCCAAGAAAAAATAAAACAGCAATATTAGTACTGAAAACACTTGAAAAAAAGAAAAAAGAATGTATAATATACAATAAAGAATATGGAAATCTTTGAATAGCAGAAATTTGTTACCCTAACACGTGGCGGCCACCATTAAAAACAGCTTTAGAAATCACACCCATCAAGCCAACACTCCCACCTCCATACACCAAGTCAATGTTCCTTTCAACCTGTCATTTTATTTCAGGAAAAATAAAATTTACTAAAATAACGATTACTTGAATTAGTTTGTAAGTAATTCTAGTCAACGAACCCCATTTAGAAAAAAACTAGTGCTTATCTTACTT
This sequence comes from Nicotiana undulata, assembly GCA_005239495.1. NCBI lineage: Eukaryota > Viridiplantae > Streptophyta > Magnoliopsida > Solanales > Solanaceae > Nicotiana > Nicotiana undulata. The sequence continues at coordinate 5,818 of ML269668.1, forward strand.
ATAACAACTAATTGTGATAACACCTAATTTATCCACCGTACTTAATCCAACAAAAAGAAAAAAAGAAATGGAATGGCACTATTGTGATCCCAAATCTTGATCTAAAACATATTTTTTGGTCCTTCTGTTTTGGATTCTGTTTTCTTTGGTTACCTCGAATCTCTTCATACTCAATATGGTACAGTTCATAAAACAACATGTACAATACGTACGTAGCTTGGAAATCTAGTTTTTTCCATGCTTACTACACGATTACAAAGCACGTCTCTGCTGTTCCATTATATAAAATATTCTTTTCTGACAATTAATAAGTTATTAGAACGAGAGTCTTGAAGCAATTATAAAGTTATTTTCATGTGGCCTATAAGTTAGTGGTTCGAGCCGTGAAAACAGTCACTAATGCTTGCGTTAGGGTGAACTATCTATATCACAGTACAACCCCTCCTATGTAAAAAGGGAATGCTTGTGCATCGAGCTGCGGTAGCGTAACAAAAAGGAAAAGGATAGAGTGGAAGTGATAATATATATATATATATATATACCAGTTGGTTGCCAAGTTGAATAGCAGCAAGTTGGTAAGCAGGTTTATTGCCAGGGCTGCTGCCACAGAAAACACATATGCGCTTGAATCTTGATGGCTTTATAATTGGCTGAGGAGGAGGAAGAACAAGTTGAGGATAATATTGGTGATTACTGTTATTTCCCATTGCATGCAATTCTGAGGATAATGTAGCTTTATTCACTAACTCTCTCTTGTTGTGCGTCAGTGACAAAGGGAGTTTGGCTGGTGATAGCTTTGGTCAGTTTAGAGCAAGTCAACAAGTTTCCATTTTTTCACTAAAAAAAGTTCTTGGACTTGACAGGGAGAGAGGGGAATATATATAGCCAAAGGGGAACTTGAGCTCGGAATATGTGAGAAGCTCTCATTGGTCCCTTTTTATAACAAAAAATGAAGGATCCGTTTGGTAATAGATTTTGCCAAAATATATTTGGGATTGTTTTGGCAAATACATATTTGTTCATAAATTTTATTCATATTTTGGCAAAGTCCCAAGACCCAAAATCCAAATCCGAAAATCAGCACAAAATATTACTGTTGCAATTTTTAAAAATTGCCCTAAACTTCTATTTTATAAAAAAGCCTACCATTTATTATTTGTAACAATATTATTTTATTTTCTCTATCATCTCATAGTGTATTATGTAGTTTATTATAAAAATGATAATTTTGTATCAAATTTATTTATGTTCAGGAGTATGGTTTGCAAAAATATAATGAATGTTATTGATGAAGGTACTGTTGGATATTTGTGATAGCTTTTAGAACTTGAGGGTATAAGTCACGTTTCATGTTTTTTCACCAAAAAAAGAAGTGAAATATGGTATGAAAATTAATGTCTAAACACATTTTCATCTTAAAACCAAACTTCACTCAAATCAAAATTTTCAAAACAAATTTGAGAATTTATGATAAAACGCAAGTCAATATTCCACTTCGAAAAAATACACTTGGCCATTTTTCTCATAAAGTAGTTCCCATTTGGTTTATCTTTAGAATCTTCAAAATGAAAAATAAAGATTTAGAAATATAGTGCTTTTTGAACCTACTACGATCTTACAATTATATTTCGAGCGGAATACTCATGGGCGGATCCATAGAGAATTATGGTGGCCAAGCACCCATTGCTCGTGGTATTGAACATATAATTTTATAGATAATCTAGTATAATAAACATATATTTAGGTGAGCACCCATTACTCAAACAGATCGATGGGTACTACTTGTTAATGAAATTTAAGTATGCTATTTGTGTGATCTGGAGTTTGATTCTTACGTAGTGCACTCTTTGACCATCTTTTAAGGCTCCCTTTACATGGAATTTTCCTTTCGTTCTTAACTTTGCCGTGTTTTCTTTGTTCAATTCATGTAGTTCATCATGGCTCAAAAAGAAAATATATTCAATTTACCATCACTATATTGTGGTTTGGAGTCCTCACAATAATGATAATATTCAAGAAAATATGAATATTCATATTTTTCATCATTCAATCTATGTTTTATCCGTATTAAATATGAGTGGTTCGGAAATTTTATCCGTATTATTTAAAACGTATTCAATCCGTCCATATCAATTCGATTCCTCTCATCATTTGCTAGCATTAATTGATAGTGAGCATCCATTACTTTAAAATATTGGATCCACCACTGGGTATACTTATACTCTATATGGAATGAATTCATCTAATATTTTCTCCACAACCAAATCAGTCCAACTTGAGTATTGAAAAATGTTATTTTCGGTCTAAAGCGAAAGAAGATGCAAGAATAAACAACACCTATTCGTGTTTATTTCTTTCTTTCCTTTTCTTCTCTTTCTTTATCACGTAATTAAGTCTTGATCTTAAAAATTCCATTCCGTATTATTTGACTTTTAAGAACATTTTTAATCATCGTAATCATAAGAGTTTTTGTAAAAATTATCATTTATTATCTTTCTTTTAAACGTCTCACTAGATTAAGACCATGAAGTAGTAAAGGTAAATTTAAAACAAAAAATATAGTAATAAACGTCTTAAAACGACAAATACTTTGATCATGCAATTCGAGTCTGTGACTGATGATGTATTATTAAATGCTTTAATAAAATGTTTGACTTAAGGACTGATGGTGTGGTTAAGAAAGAACACATCGCCCGATCGAAAACTCAAACTGTGGAAACTTCATTATATTTTTGTATATATATGGTTTATTATATATAGTATAATCATTATAAAGCTAGCTGTTTGGTTGAAGAGGTGTTGATGTGGTTATGGAAAGATTAAAACCAATGACAAACTGAACTCAAAAATCGGCAGCTTCACTAGTATATTATACTCCTATGCCGTATTGAAATTGTTATAGGCTTATAGCTGTTTGATTTAAGAGTTGAAGACGTGGTTAAGAAAAGAACACATCCCGAAACTCAGAAAGTGGGACTTTTGCTATTTAATCTTTTGGATTAAGAAGGGATGAGGAGGGAAAATGATCCGACCATCACAGTTATGTGCCACCAACTAACTGTTTACATAAATTATACATTAATGATAAGTGTTATATGTTGGAAAATTTGGATGATTACGGAGAATAAAAAGTTTAGCTTGAGGCGTGTCAAGGATACTGTCTTTAAGAATATTTCGTCCACGCCGAAATGAATATTATTAGGCGTATCCCTCTGAATTCAACAAGCTCTCTAGTATAACTAGGAGCAAAAACAATAAAAATTGTATAAAAGAAAACTCAGCACAAAAGAAAAGGGAACAAACTTTAACTTTTTTTCCCACCTTATCTGATATGAAGAAAAAGAGGTATATAAATAGTCTAAAAAAAAAGTAGACTATCTGTTCCATACTATTCAAAGAAAATAGACCATCAGATAACGTTCAACCAGAATGAATACGTTAAATTTTAAAGCCATTAAGATTGGTTATTGATTTTTCAATTCTAATGTACACATTCATACTAATGAACACTCAATTGTCTAATTTATTTTTTCCAAATTGATTTCAAAATTAAACTAATTTTCAGTTACAAATATATTTAAAATAATTACTATAATAAATGCTCATTAACATAATATCAAAAGAATGAACCTAGACATCTATTTGAATATTTCTTTTTGAGTTATCAAATTATTTTTCCAACAATCCCCCACATAACTCAAAAAGAATATTAAGTAATAGAGTAAAATAAAAAGTTTTGTTGGGTTTTCACAAATGAGCATAATGCGTCGAATTTGGTGTCTCTTTGACTATGAACCAGACCTAGATAAAATAAGATTAAACTTACAGAACAATTGGTGAAGTTTAAAACTTCTATGAACCAAGAATTCTTTTGTAAGTTTAGTGTCTTATCTATCACATTATACTCGCACACACTTTGTTGTTTATCGCGGTTTTGCGCTAATAGGCTGTAACGACCCGGTCGGTCATTTTGAGAATTAGCGCCCCGATCCCCTAATAACTTCTTTTCCCATGTTTATTTCTGCTTTTGGGACTTGTCGGAACGTTGAGTGGTGAAATTCGGAGAGTATTTGGACACATAGTCCTTATATGTGAGTTTAAGCTTTAGAAATCAGGCCGTAATTGGAACTGTGTGAAAACGGATCCGGAATGGAATTCTGTCGACTATGTTAGCTCCGTTGGGTGATTTCGGGATTAGGAGCGTGTTCGGAATGTGTTTTCGAGGTTGGTAGTATATTTAAACTTGGATTGGCGAAAGTTAGAATTTCGGCGATTTCGGCCGATAGGTGAAATTTTGATATCGGGCTCGGAATGGAATTCTGAGAGTGGATGTAGGTCTGTAGTGTCATTTATGACCTGTGCGTAAAATTTGAGGTCATTCGGACTAGTTTTGACGTGTTTCGGCATCGGTTGTGAATTTTGGAAATTTCATAAGTTCTTAGGCTTGAATCCATGCATAATTGGTGATTTTGATGTTACGGGATGTGTTTTGAAGGCCTGACTAAGTTTGAATGAGGTATTAGGATTAGTTGGTAAGTTTGATGGAGGTCCCGGGGGCCTCGGGTGTGTTTCGGATGCTCAAACGGGCATTTTTGGCGTTAGGTGTTTTGCTGGTTTTTTGGTTTTATAGCAGCAGGTATTTGTTCTTCGCGATCGCGTAGAGTAAGTTGAGACCAGGCAGATTTTGTGAATCGCGATCGCAAGGAAAGGAGTGCGATCGCGTAGGGTGGGCAGCCTTGGTCACTGGGTTCGCGTAGTAGAATTAGGTATCAGGTGTTTTGAGTGTATCTCTACGTGGTCGCGTGAAGTCAACTGCGATCACGTAGGTTTGAGTAAGTGAGGTACGCGTTCGCGATCAGACCTCTGTGTTCACGTAGAGGAAATATTAGGCGCGTGTTGGTTACCCTTTGCGATCGCGACTGGAAGTACGCGATCGCACTGAAGAAGACCTGGGCAGAACATTAAAGATCCAAAATCAAGGGTTTGAACCATTTTTCATATTTTGAACTTAGGAGCTCGGGAAAGTGCGATTTTTGGGGAGATTTTCACCTGGGTAATTTAGGTAAGTGATTCCTACTCGGTTTAGACTAATTTCCATGATTATGCTCTTTAATCTACCCTTTAAATTCGAAATTATGGTGGAAAATTGGAGGAAAATTGAATAAAGTTCCTAGACCTAATTTTTTAGTTTTGATCGGGATTTTGACATCCGATTTGAGTAATTCTTATATGGTTAGACTCATGAGTGAATGGGTGTTCGGAATTTATAATTTTTACCCGATTCCTAGACGTGGGCCCGGGGGACTTTTTGGGCAATTTTCCTAATTTCGCGTATTAGCTTCGAACTAAATAGATATTTTGATTCTTTAAAGTGATATTTACATTACGCAATCAAATTGAAAAGATTTGGGCTATTCGGAGTCGGATACTCGTGGCAAGAGCGTGGTTTTGAGTTGAGTAGCGCAATCGAGGTAAGTGGCTTGCCTAACTCTGTGTTGGGGACTTCCCCTTAGGTTGTTTTGATACTGTTTTGTTATATGGGCGCCGTGTACGTGAGGTGACGAGTGCGTACACGGGCCATTGTTGCTAAATTCCATTTTTCCTATCCATGCCATAAATCATTTTATTCTATTTCATTGTTCTATATGCTACTTGTGTAGTTTAAATTAGGAAGAAGCATGCCTACCTGTTTTTACCTAAATTCCCTATTTGATACAATGTGTACCATGTTAGTTAGGCCTTGTCTTCTTATTGTCTGCGACTCTTTTCCTGAACTATCTAAATACATTGTCTCCGGCATTCATTCGCATTGCATATTCAAATTGGGACTACAGACGTATTCTGGGAGCTTTCCTCCTGTATTGAATATTTAAATTGGGACTACGGATGTATTCTGGGAGCTTTCCCCCTGTACTGCATTGCATATTTACATTTGGAACTACGGGACGTATCCCGGGAGATTCCACCGTGTGACACTTGTGCTGAGCCAAGGGCTCCCTGTTACTGCTTTACTTTCAGCTCAATTGTTGCTACTGTTTTACCTCAGCTCCTTTTTATATCTATCTGTACTATTTTTATAAAAATCCAATGGAGCCTTAACCTGACCTCGTCACTACTTGACTGGGGTTAGGCTTGGCACTTACTGGGTACCAATTATGGAGTACTCATGCCCTTTCCTGCACATATTTTTCTTGTGCAGATCCAGGTACCAGTACTCCGTTTCGTGGCTAGGAGTCACTTAGCAGCTTCAAGTAGACCGCGAGGTAATTCTGCCGCGGCCGCAGAATCCCACGGGTCCCCTTCTATGTATCGACCCGACCGGTCGTTTTGCGTTTTAGAACCCTGTGCTCCTAAATGAGACTTCTCGTAGTTGATTTTACTGATTTATGACTTGTGGGGACGGGTGGTTCGAGGTTTGGAGGAGTTTAGAATGGTTTAGGAACACTTAGTCTCTTAAGGTTGACCTTTAATGCCAAGTTTGACTTCCGTGAACGTTTTCAGTAAACGACCTCGGAATCGAGATTCGAAGGTTCCGGTAGGTTCGTATGATGATTTCGGACTTGGGCGTATGTTCGGAACGGGTTTTGGATGACCCGGGAGCGTTTCGATGCCTAATAATGAAATAAAAATTTCCTTAAGTTCAAATTGAGGTTCAGAACGTGTTTTTGTGTTATCGAGGTCCAAACGAAACCCCGAGACCGGGAATAGTTCCGTTATGTCATTTATGACTTGCTTGCAAAATTTGGTGTCATTCTGAGTAGTATAGGTAGGTTCGGCGTAATGAAAGAGAATTCAAGAACTTAAAGTTCTCAAGTTTGATCCAATAGGTTTTGGGGTATGATTTATAGATTTAGCGTTGTTTCGGGCGTTTCGAAGGCTCGAGCGAGTCCGTATAATGATTTAGGATTTGTTGGTATATTTGGACGGGATCTCGGGTGGGCCTAGATGCCATTCGGGCATCGAGCGAGGCAAAAACCAGCCTTAAATGACTGCTGGTGCACCAGATCTGGTGCGACCACACCTGCGGAGGGCTAGCGGCAGGTGCGACCCCAGGTGGTGTTGCCCATTTCCGCAGGTGCGGATCATTTCTCGCAGAAGCGGAGCCGCAGGTTCGGACTCCGCTCCGCAGGTGCGAAACCAGCCCCCCTTCCCCTCCTCCCCAGATGCGAGACCGCAGGTGCGAAAAACCTGTAGGCAGTGAAGTTGTTTTAATTATGGTACTTAGCCATTTTTGAACACCTTTCTTCATCCTTGGACGATTTTGAGAGCATGCAAAGGAGATAATCGACCTAGCTACTGTAAGGTAAGTAATTCCTACCATAAATTTAGCTTAATACTTAAATTCCTAGGCAGATTAACACAATAAATTAGTAGAAATCATGGGTTAGAGTAAAACCTAGGTTTTTATGAAAATGAGAGAATTACCAACTAACTAGTTATGAAATCATACAAAAACTACAATATATTGATCCTTAGGCTATGGGTGATTGTTTCCTTCGAAAATTTCCGGAATCCGAGCATGTGGGCCCGGGGGTGAGTTTGGAATTTTGCAATTTAGGTTGAAATAATCATTTAAATAGAGAAATTTCATACTTTTGAGTATAGATTGATTTATTTATGCAATATTTGACTAGTTTCGAGTCCTTGGGCGACAAATTTGGAGTTTCGGGCGCGTTCTTGACCCGGGAAGTAGACTTGACACGAGGTATGTGTCCTTTCTAACCTTGTAAGAGGGAATTATCCCCATAGGTGAAGTAATTAACTGTATGTCATTAATTTTGGGGACTACGTAAGTACGAAGTGACGAGAGTCCATGCGTAGTGACTATTCTTGATATGTCCGGGTAGTTATGTTCACACCATGCCTTGTAAATTTCATAATTTTGCTATATGCCTTGTAATTCCCTCGTATGCAAATTTGTTTCATGAAGTTCTAATGATAGGTGTTTTCAGACGAATCATTATTATATTGGAAAAAGAATTTAAGTAAAAATGTTATGTTTATGTGTGACCGCTTCGCAATATATATATTCTGTGAGCGGAGTGATTCTTTCCACTACTATTTTGGGAGCGGGTCGTACGCCACGGCAGGTTGATAGATGCATCTATGGTTCGCGCCGTTCGACCCTCCGATAGTGCACATTTATTATTATGTTGTCCCAAATCGTACCTTCTGATATATTGTGCGCATGCTACTTGTTTGATATTATTCATGACCTAAAACCGTTAAATGACTTGAATTATGGATTTGCAATTTGCATGTTAGAGTTTCGACTCGAAGTAGGTTTTGTAACATGCTAGATATTCACTGTTCTATTATTCGTGTGTACTTGTTACTCCCTTTAATTTATACGCATAATTATACTGTTTGGACCCCAGTAAGTGTCAAGTCGACCTCTCGTCACTACTTTTTCGAGATTAGACTGGATACTTACTGGGTACATATTATTTTATGTACTCATGCTACACTCTGTACTTAATTGTACAGGATCTGAGGCAGGTGCATCTGGGTATCAGTCCATAGCTCGTTCCTGATTTATATTCAGTCGAGGATTCACGGTGAGCTGCTTCTCCTGGCGATTTCCAGCAGCACTTTGGAGCTATTCTTTTTGCCATTTCTATCTATACATACTCAGACAGTAGGACAAACTTTTATTCTTTTGATATTATTCTACTAGATGCCTGTAGACTTGTGACACTAGTTCCTGGCACACATGTTAGTTGACATTATTTTGGGATGTAAATATTAAATTATGAATTTCATGGCTATTCCTGTTTAAGATTTCCTAGGTTATCCGTTCTTGCTTAATGTATTAAATCTAAATCAAGTAAGTATTGGAAATGTTTTGGTAAATTAAATGAAACTCACTAGTAAATCGATGTTGGCTTGCCTGAGAATGGTGTTGGGCGCCATCACGACCTGATTTAGGATTTGGGTCGTGACATTCTACTCTAGTATAGGCATAGATGACTTATGCATTTCTGCTACTTTATTGTATAGAGCTACTTTTAGTACAGGGCTTGTGACTGATGTGACATTCCGGGTTTTGGAAAGTGAAATTGTACATGCCGAACGACTGTGTTATGTGTTTTCTTCTTCTTCTTTTTAGTTTCATTTATTATATTGCATTTATTTTCCACAAATTTAGTGTAACGATCCGACCGGTCATTTTGAGAATTTAAGCTCCGTTCGGTGGCGTAAGGTCTTGAACAAATTCACATTGTGTATATAGATCGGCGTGCGTGGTTGGATTCAGTTACCGGATAATCCGGAGTCGAATTGGGAGAAAATTTTCAATTTTGGAAGCTTAAGTGATGGAAGCTGACAGGAGGTTTGACTTTTGTGTAAAAGGCCTCATAATGAGTTTTGGTTAATATTAATAGCTTCGTATGGCGATTTTGGACTTAGGCGCGCGTCCGGAATTGGTTTTGGTGGTCCGTAGAGTAATTTGAGGTAATTTGGCGAAAGTTAGAATTTCGGCGATTTCGGCCGATAGGTGAAATTTTGATATCGGGCTCGGAATGGAATTCCGAGAGTGTCTGCAGGTTCGTTGTGTTATTTGTGACTTTTCTGCAAAATTTGGCGTCATTCCGGGTTTAATTGATAGGTTTCGACACGAGTTTTGATATTTGAAGATTTGGAAATTTCTTAAGTTTGATTTTTGGTTTGATTCATCGTTTTGGTGTTGTTTTATGTGATTTGAAACCTCGAGCGAGTCCGTGATAGGTTATATGACTTGTTTGTGTGTTTGGACGGGGTCCCGGGGGCCTCTTGTGGTCAGTAAACATTTTCCTTCTATGCGATCGCATCATTCCACACGCGATCGCATAACACATTTTTGATCAGTAAATAATTTCCTTCTATGCGATTGCATCAGTGCTTACGCGATCGCATAACACATTTTTGGTCAGTGAATAGTTTTTCTTCTATGAGATCGCATCAGCCCTTACGCGATCGCATAACACATTTTAGGCCAGTAATTATTTTCCTCTACGTGATCGCACTTAAACTCTCACGATCGCAATGCTTAAAAATCTGGGCAGACATATTATATTCCAAAATCGAGGGTTAGGCCATTTTTATCATATTTTGACTTCTAAAGCTCGGTTCTTGGCGATTTTTGAAGGGGTTCTCACACAAATCAAATGGATAAGTGTTCTTCAAATAGAATTGAATATATTCCATGGTTTTATCTTCATTTTCATCATTTAATTTGTGGTTTGAGCTGAGGAAAATGTTGGTTTTGGAAGAAAATTTTTAAAATGAAAAATCGTGATTTGAGGGACTAAATGGTATTGGAATCTGATAAAATTTGTATGGTTGAAATCATATTGGAGTGGGTACTCGATTTTTGTAAATTTTGGCGGGTTCCGAGGTGCGGGCTCGGGGGTTGACTTTTGGTTCGATTTTTATAATTTTGTAAAGATTGAAACTTTATTATTCGGAATAGTTCCTTATACGTTTTATGTGTATTTTGAAGTTGTTTTAGTTGATTTTGAGCCGTCCGGAGGTCTTTTCGCCCGAGAAGTCATTTTAGAGTACCGGGTTGTCGCCGTCGAGGTAAGTATCTTGCCTAACCTTGTGTGGGGGAACTACCCCTTAGGAATTGAGTCTTTTATGTTGATTGTGGCTTGTGTACGCGAGGTGACGAGTGCGTACTCGGACTTGTTTATATAGTTTGGCCTTTTAGGATTCTCAGGTCCTTATATTCCCTGTGTATGAATTGTAATTGTTATATCTGAGTTCCTCGTTTCTAGTTCATTTCTTCTTGCTTAAATTAGAAATTTCTTGCTTAGTTTCCCCCTTGTTGCTTATTTGACCTTAATTGACTTAACTGAAGACTTTACTTCTTCTACCGTCATGTTATGTTTCCCCTCATAAACTACCTACTTGACTAGAATTAGTATTATCTAGTGCTAAATATGTTTAGCGGAACTTGGAACATCTACACATTAGTGTCAAGCATGCTCGTGAGTCGTATATTGTGAATTATATGATTGTCCCTTAAGTGCTACTTAGGTTTAATTTGATAATCTTCCATGTTGATGGTATTTCCTTGATGTTGCCTATTACTGAGCATTTGTTCAAAGTTGAGTTTTATTCCGTGAACCTAATTGTTTAAGCGAGATTGGTTATAGCTGTTTCCCTTGCCAGGAGGATTGGTTTCTTATTGTTGATTTGAATATTGTGAATCGTTGCTATATTGTTCTTTTTTCCCCTCGTTATATTGTTTCACTTGTGTTTGGCATTCCCCTCAGTGGTTAATTATTATGAGTGAGTTTTACCATTCTTGTGATTTAGGTTTTTATATTGATTTGCTCGTCGCACTTTGCAATTCTGCCTTTTGTTGCTTTTGTGCTTATTGTGCCAATGTACGATGCTTCTACTGTGTTCTAGTTGTTCTCTTTGTGTACTGCATTGCATATTTAAATTGGGACTACGGACGTATTCCGGGAGCTTTCCCCCTGCTGCATTGCATATTTGCAATTAGGACTACAGACGTATTTCAGGAGCTTTCCCCATGTATTGCATTGCATATTTAAATTGGGACTACAGACGTATTTCGGGAGCTTTCCCCCTTGTATTGCATTGCATATTTATATTGGGCCTACAGACGTATTCCGGAAGCTTTCCCCTGTACTGCATGACAAATTCTGAGCTACGGACGGAGTTCCGGTTGATTTATCTTGAAGAGATTGTGATCGAAAGATATATATATATATATATATATATATATATATATATATATATATATATATATATATATATATTGAAAAGGATAGTTGAAAAGCATTTATCTTGAAGGAAACTATGTCTGAAGGACTTTTATTTCAAAGGTATATTTGAAAAGCATTTGTCTTGCAGAAAACGATATTTGAAAGACATTTATCGGGGGAGTATATTTGAAAATCATTTATATTGAAGGAACTATGATTTGAAGATTTCTCTTTATAAATATATATATATATATATTTGGAGAAGGTATATTTAAAAGAAGAATTTTCTATTTGAAATGATTATATTTAAAGCTTTCAATATAAACTTACGAGTGAAGGTTCCTACTCGAAGTATTTTCCAAAAAACACTTGGGGTTGTTGGCTAATGCCTGACGTGGAAACTGTTGCAGTGCTGAATTATTACTTGTTCTTGCCGTATTGTGCTTTCCGATTTTTGGCTTGTGTTTCCGTCCATCTTTCTGTGTATTATTATGCTGCTCTGTTGTTGTTTGTTGTATTTCCTTCCGCTTTATAGTTCTTCTGTCGGCTACTATATTGTGTAGTCATTGGATAGATATCATATTCTGTCATTTTCTATATTTATGCCCGTTTGATTTAATAGACCAGTGGGTGTCTTGACTAGTCCTCGTCACTACTTCACCGAGGTTAGTCTTGATACTTACTAGGCAAAACTGCTGTGTGCTCATGCTACTCTTCTGCACATTTTTGTGCAGATCCCAGGTTTTTGCATAGCGGTTGATCGATAGGTAGTAGCGCGGTTGCTGTTGTGGAGACTCAAGGTAAAACCGCTTCAGCGTTCGCGGTTTCGTAGTCACCTTCTTATATTTATTATTCATACACTGTTGTATTGATTCTGAACAGTGGTATTTGGAGATATTAGTGTAAATTCTTTAAAGCTTATGACTTGTACTTACCGGGTTTTGGGAAGATATGTAATGTATAGATATTTATATCAAGAAGCACATAAAAGTTTCAATATTTTTATTTATGCTTACTAAATGTTAGGCTTACATAGTCCTTAAGACTAGGTGTCGTCGCGATACCCAACAGAGGAAAATTAGGTCGTGACAGGTTGGTATCAGAGCCCTATGTTCATAGGTGCTACGAGTCATAAGCGAGTTCAGTAGAGTCTTGCGGATCGGTATAGAGGCGTTTGTACTTATCTTCGAGAGGCTACAGAATTAGGACAATTTCACTTTCCCATCGTGCGAGTTCCTTGATCATGAAATTTGAAATTATCGATCCATTCTCTCACCGATGGTGAGGATACAAACTAAGGTTCCTGATGACGTTACCCCGAGGCGGATGTTGCTAGGGGCAGAGGCAGAGGTTGACGAGGAGAACGTGCCGCAGTCAGAGCACTTACCAGAGTAGCCGTTGAAGAGCCGCCAATAGTTCTAGTTGAGGGACAGGTACTGGAGGCGCCTGTTGTTACACCCGAACTTCAGGAGACCTGGGCGCAGTTTTGAGTATAATTAGTACATTGACTCAGGCAGGGATTGATTCCATGTGCACCAGCTACTTCACAAATCGGAAGATGAGTTCAAACTCCCGCAGCCTACACTCCAGAGCAGCGAGATCATGTTGGTCAGGTTCCAGTTGCCATGGTAGCACGACATGTGGTTCCAATTCAGCCCGTAGTTAGGACAACAACATAAGAGTAAGAACAACTTAGACTTGAGAGGTGCAGGAAGTACCACCCTCCTATCTTTCAGTGGATTGGCGACCGATGATGCCTAGGGTTTCTTAGAGGGGTGTCACTGCATTCTTCAGATAACAGGTATTGTGGAGACGAGCGGGGTTGTTTTTGTCACGTCTCAGCTTAGAGGAGCGACTTATCAGTGGTGGCGGGCCCTATGAGTTGGGTAGCCCGGCCGAATCAACTTCACTTACATGGGGTCAGGTTTCAGAAATATTCTTGAGAGAGTGTCTACCTCAGTCCTTCGGGATGCATGGCGCACGGAGTTTGAGTAGTTGCGTCAGGGCGCTATGTCAATATTAGAGTATGCCGTCAGCTTCAATGAGATGCCAGATATGCATATCACTTGGTTGCTACAGTTAGGAGACGAGTCCTTAGATTCATTGAGGGGCTCAGGCATGGTATTTGGCTCAGCATGACCCGAGAGTTGGAGTCAGATGTCTAGTTTCAGCAGGTGGTAGGGATCGCTCGCCGGTCAGAGGGCATGTGGGACCAGGAGTTTGAGGAAAAACGAGTTCATGAGAGAGAGTATAGAGGCCTTGTAGGCCGGAGAGATCTACTAGTCCTTATTATGGAGGCAGGGTACCACACGGTAGAGGTTTGTGGGTTAGCCATTTCAGTTTGCATTGCCGGCTTCGTATGGGGTTTCAGGTGCTCATGGGTCTCAGAGTACTCGTGTTGCTCAGTTTCTACAGCCACATTAGAAGAGAGGTTGCTTGAGTGTGGAGGTGTCAGCCACAGGGTGAGAGAGTGTTCCAGGATTCAGACATGTGTGTTACAACAGGGTATTCAGATGAGTAGAGGGCGCCCAAGGGGGGAGGCCCGACCCGTTGATGTGTTTCATATAGTAGGCAGGAGGCCATTGTGCTAGATGTTACCATGCAGGCATGTTTGATCTGTTGCATAGGGGCACCATTTGTATTTCACTATAGTTCTGTGGTCAGGACGAGTTTCCCTTATTTGTTGCTTTATTTATGAGTGAGTTTCATGCTTTGCAGTCTATTTTCGTGTTTGCTCATGTTGGGAAATTCTATGAGTAGTAGCCCGTGTCTATCGTTGTTTTGTTCATCATTTATAGTGGTGAGACGAAAAGTGAGTCCTTGTTGTTAATCATGGTAAGCTTTATGTGATTTCTCCTAAGTATTTTGGTTACGTGCTCTGAATTGATACTCTATCGAGATGTGAGTTCAGCGAGCGTTATGATTTTTATCAGCCGAGTTGAGTTAGTGGGGAATTTCAATTGGTATGATATATTTTTGGTATGTGATTTAGAGTTGAGGGAGAGGTCCTCGTGAATTTGGGATTCGATATGTTTGGACCGGGCTGAGTACCGCGGTGGAAGTTATATTAGAATGGGATCCTTGTGATTTGTTTATATGCTTTGCTTCTTCCTTGTTATATTGCTTTTGTAAGTCAGTATTGATAGAAAGTTGTGCCTATGGTCTTGTTTAATAGTTCCTTTATATGTTTCTCTTCTCATATTCAGACATTTTCGTTATGTACATCTTTAGTTTTAGCTTGAGGAGTGTGTGCCCGGTGGTGTTAGTTGTGGCTTGGTGATTCGGGTGTCTAATAATAATGTCTTCGTGCTTATTGCATCATTATTAGTATTATGGGGCTTGGAAACAGAGTTCTTTCAGATGTGAGGCTAATTGCCAATGTTGAGTTGATTTCGGGCAGCTATTGTGATCAGAAGTGTTATTATTGACCTATGTGAGGTGTGCTATATTGTATGGTCATACCTTGTGGGTGTAGTCATGAATAGATGCAGCTGGTTGAGGCTAATGCCGGATATGGATTTAGAATCGGGTATTTTGGAAATGAGTAGAAGGTGAGAAATTGAGGTAGGAGGCTTATCAGTGGTGATAGAAAGGCTATATTGCAGTTGTGATTATGTCATAAGGCTTATGTAGGTCGGGTGACGTGGGATCACCCGCGGGTGTGTGTTGAAAGTGTGCATTTAGTGATTTGATGAGTTCGAGGTGAATCTTGGCACATTCGAGGACGAACATTTATTTTAAGAAGGGGAGAATGTAACGACCCGACCGGTCGTTTTGAGAATTTAAGATCCGTTCGGTGGAGTAAGGTCTTTAACAACTTCACATTGTGTATATCAACCGGTGTGCGTGGTTGGATTCAGTTACCGGATAATCCGGAGTCGAACTGGGAGAAAATTTTCAATTTTGGAAGCTGACCGGAGATTTGATTTTTGTGTAAACGGCCTCGGAATGAGTTTTGGTTAATATCAAAAGCTTTGTATGGCGATTTTGGACTTAGGCGCGCGTCCGGAATTGGTTTTGGAGGTCCGTAGAGTAATTTGAGGTAATTTTGCGAAAGTTAGAATTTTGGCGATTTCGACCGATAGGTGAAATTTTGATATCGGGCTCGGAATGGAATTCCGAGAGTGGATGTAGGTCCGTTGTGTTATTTTTGACTTGTCTGCAAAATTTGGCGTCATTCCGGGTTGAATTGATAGGTTTCGACACGAGTTTTGATATTTGAAGATTTGGAAATTTCATAAGTTTGATTTTTGGTTTGATTCATCGTTTTGGTGTTGTTTAATATGATTTGAAACCTCGAGCGAGTCCGTGGTAGGTTATATGACTTGTTTGTGTGTTTGGACGAGGTCCCGGGGGCCTCGGGTGTGTTTCGGTTGGGCTTCGGGTCAATTTTCTTCTATTATTCACTGCTGATTATGTCTTCTGGTTTTTCTTCTATGCGATCACATAAGCATAAACGCGATCGCATAGTGTTCTGTGACCCACCCAATATTTACTCTATGCGATAGCATAATTCCACACGTGATCGCATAGCACATTTTTGGTCAGTAAATAATTTCCTTCTAGGCGATCGCATAAGTCCTTACGCGATCGCATAACACATTTTTGGTCAGTGAATATTTTTCCTTCTATGCGATCGCATAAGTCCTTACGCGATTGCATAACACATTTTAGCCCAGTAATTATTTTCCTCTACGCGATCGCACTTAAACTCTTGCGATCGCAATGCTTAAAAATCTGGGTAGACAGATTATATTCCAAAATCGAGGGTTAGGCAATTTTTATCATATTTTGACTTCTAGAGCTCGGTTCTTGCCGATGTTTGATGGGTTTTTCACACAAATCGAATGGATAAGTGTTCTTCAACTAGAATTGAATATATTCCATGGTTTTATCTTCATTTTCATCATTTAATTTGTGTTTTGAGTTGAGGAAAATGTTGGTTTTGGAAGAAAATTTCTAAAATGAAAAATCGTGATTTGAGGGACTAAATGGTATTGGAATCTGATAAAATTTGTATGGTTGAAATCATATTGGAATGGGTACTCGATTTTTGTAAATTTTGGCAGGTTCCGAGGTGCGGGCTCGGGGGTTGACTTTTGGGTCGATTTTTATAATTTTTTAAAGATTGAAACTTTATTATTCGGAATAGTTCCTTATACGTTTTATGTGTATTTTGAAGTTGTTTTAGTTGATTTTGAGCCGTCCGGAGGTCTTTTCACCCGAGAAGTCATTTTAGAGTACCGGGTTGTCGCCGTCGAGGTAAGTATCTTGCCTAACCTTGTGTGGGGGAACTACCCCTTAGGAATTGAGTCTTTTATGTTGATTGTGGCTCGTGTACGCGAGGTGACGAGTGCGTACTCGGACTTGTTTATATAGTTTGGCTTTTTAGGATTCTTAGGTCCTTATATTCCCTGTCTATGAATTGTAATTGTTATATCTGAGTTCCTGGTTGCTAGTTCATTTCTTCCTGCTTAAATTAGAAATTTCTTGCTTAGTTTTCCCCTTGTTGCTTATTTGACCTTAATTGACTTAACTGAAGACTTTACTTCTTCTACCATCATGTTATGTTTCCCCTCATAAACTACCTACTTGACTAGAATTAGTATTATCTAGTCCTAAAAATGTTTAGCAAAACTTGGAACATCTACACATTGGTGTCAAGCATGCTCGTGAGTCGTATATTGTGAATTATATGAGTGTCCCTTAAGTGCTACTTAGTTTTAGTTTGATAATCTTCCATGTTGATGGTATTTACTGGATGTTTCCTATTACTGAGCATTTGTTCAAAGCCGAGTTTTATTCCGTGAACCTAATTGTTTAAGCGAGATTGGTTATAGTTGTTTCCCTTGCCGGGAGGATTGGTTTCTTATTGTTGACTTGAATATTGTGAATCATTGCTATATTGTTCTGTTTTCCCCTCGTTATATTGTTTCACTTGTGTTTGGCATTCCCCTCAGTGGCTACTTCTTATGAGTGAGTTTTACCATTCTTGCGATTTAGGTTTTTGTATTGATTTGCTCATCGCACTTTGCAATTCTGCCTTTTGTTGCTTTTGTGCATGTTGTGGCAATGTACGATGCTTCTGCTGTGTTCTAGTTGTTCTCTCTGTGTACTGCATTGCATATTTAAATTGGGACTACATACGTATTCCAGGAGCTTTCCCCCTGTACTGCATTGCATATTTAAATTGGGACTATAGACGTATTCCGGGAGCTTTTCCCCTGTATTGCATTGCATAATTAAATTGGGACTAGGGACGTATTCCGGGAGCTTTCCCCCTGTATTGCATTGCATATTTATATTGGAACTACGAACGTATTCTGGGAGCTTTCCCCCTGTACTTCATGACAAATTCTGAGCTTTGGACGGAGTTCCGGTAGATTTATCTTGAAGAGATTGTGATCGAAAGATATATATATATATATATATATATATATATATATATATATATATATATATATTGAAAAGTATTATATATATATATATATTCGGAGAAAGTATATTTAAAAGAAGAATTTTCTATTTGAAATAATTATATTCAAAGCTTTCAATATAAACTTACGAGTGAAGGTTCTCACTCGAAGTATTTTCCAAAAACACTTGAGGTTATTGGCTAATGCCTGACGTGGAAATTGTTGCAGTGTTGAATTATTACTTGTTCTTGCCGTATTGTGCTTTCCGGTTTTTGGCATTTATTTCCGTCCATCTTTCTGTGTATTATTATGCTGCTCTGTTGTTGTTTGCTGTATTTCCTTCCGCTTTGTAGTTTTTCTGTGGGCTACTATTTTGTGTAGTCATTGGATAAATGTCCTATTATGTCATTTTCTATATTTATGCCCATTTGATTTAATAGACCACTGGGTGTCTTGGCTAGTCCTCGTCACGACTTCACCAAGGTTAGTCTTGATACTTACTGGGCACCGATGTGGTGTGCCCATGCTACTCTTCTGCACATTTTTGTGTAGATATCAGGTTTTTGCATAGCGGTTGATCGATAGCTAGCAGCGCGGTTCCTGTTGTGGAGACTCAAGGTAAAACCGCTTCAGCATTCGCGATTTCAGAGTCACCTTCTTATATTTATCATTCATACACTATTGTATTTATTCCGAACAGTGGTATTTGGAGATGTTAGTGTAAATTATTTAAAGCTTATGACTTTTACTTACCGGGTTTTGGGAGGATATGTAATGTATAAAGATTTATATCAAGAAGCACTTAAAAGTTTTAATATTTTTATTTATGTTCACTAAATGTTAGTCTTACTTAGTCCTTAAGACTAGGTGCCGTCGCGATACCCAACGGAGGGAAATTGGGTCGTGACATTTAGGCTTACTTAGTTGTAAAGACTAGGTGCCGTCACGAAACCGTCCGGATGGGTAAATCGGGTCCTGAAATAGGCCATGCACGCCCCTGGTTTTCATGAGTGCTCTAGAAATTTCTCCACAAATTTCATAGGAGCGACCCCACTCCACACTCATATAGGTCCATCCATCAAGTGTATTTTGCAGCACAATACACCACCTAAAACTAGGCTATGAATCAGATTAAAAGTTTAATAACTCAGCCTCCTATTCCTTTCAGTCTTGCACTATATATACATACGCCATAGGAAGGGATATAATTTAATAGTGCATATTTGATCAACTAATTACTTGTTATTACCCATATGAACCTACTTCATGGGATCTCCAATATATAAGTTGGGTTACCATCACTATCGATATAACTCAAATTGGTAATAGTCCCATTCCCCTCGATGTTTCAGATATTAATTTTCTTCCCCAAGGTATAGTCAGAGGATCGACCAAATTCACTTCTGACCTCACATAATCTATGGAAATAATTCCATCTTTCAACAGCTGCTTTATCACATTATGTCTCAATCGGATATGTCTACTCTTCTCATTAAAGGATTTATTTTCGGCAATGGCTATTGCAGCTTGGCAATCACAATGCATCGACACAGAAGGTGTCGGTTTAATTCCTAGTGGAATACTTGCCAAAAGGTTCTTTAACCACTCGGCCTCATTGCCAGCCAATTCCAATGCCACAAACTCAGATTCCACGGTAGATCTTGTTATTATTGTTTGTTTAGCTGATTTCCATGCCACAGCACCCCCACCGAGGGTGAACACATAACCACTAGTGTATTTTGTCTCATCTGAATCAGATATCCAGTTAGCATCACTGTATCCTTCTAATACAGTGAGAAATCCACTATATTAATACCATAATTCATGGTACCTCTCAAATATTTCATTACTCTTACTAATGCATTCCAATGATCATGACTCGGGTTTTGAGTATATCTACTCAATCTACACTCAACATATGCAATATCAGGTCTAGTAAAATTCATCAAATGCATTAGACTGCCAATAACTTGAGCATATTTATTTTGATCTACAACATCTCCCTTATTCTTTTTTAATTGACTACTAGCATCATAAGGAGTGCTTACAGGTACCACATCAAAATTATCAATTTTTTACGAATTCTTTCAACATAATGTTCTTGAGTCAACATCAAACTATTGCCATCTCTTATAATTTTCATGCCTAAAATAACACTAGCTTCTCCCATGTCTTTCATCTCAAAATTAGAAGACAAGAAAATTTTGGTTTTATGTACCAAATCAAGACTAGAACTAAAACTAAGCATGTCATCCACATAAAGGCAAATAATAACACATGTACCATCTACACATTTTGTATAAACATATTTATCTACTTCAATTAATGAAAAATCATCATTAATTAATACTTGATCAAATTTTTCATGCCACTATTTAGGTGCTTGCTTTAGACCGTACAAAGATTTTAGCAATTTACATACTTTGTTTTCTTGCCAGACACTATACAACCCTTAGGTTGCTCCATGTAAATTTTCTCTTCCAAATCACCAATTACCTATGCCGAACCTTTTCTTGATGTTTCAAAAGTTGAGGTTTTTGGTGGAGATAATTGGTGATGGAACAACAACAGAAACAGTTGGTACATCAAGACTTCGTGCAGTTCATTCTAGGAAAAAGAGTTATGACGATCGTAAGGTTCGTGATGTAGCATTCATGGTTGGAGAGAGACTATTGCTTCGTGTGTCGCCCATGAAGGGTGTTATGAGGGTTGGGAAGAAGGGCAAGTTGAGCCCTAGGTATATCGGGCCGTTTGAGATTCTTGATAAGGTGGGGGAGGTAGCTTACAGACTTGCATTGCCTCCAGGGTTATCCTCAATTCATCCGGTATTCCATGTGTCTATGCTCCGGAAATATCATGGTGACCCGTCCCACGTGTTAGATTTCAGCTCTGTCCAGTTGGACAAAGACTTGACTTATGAGGAGGAGCCGGTAGCTATTTTAGACCGGCAGGTTCGCCAGTTGAGATCTAAGAGTTTTCCTTCAGTTCGAGTGTAGTGGAGAGGCCAGCCCGTTGAGGCAACTACTTAGGAGTTTGATTCAGACATGCAGAGTAGATACCCACACTTGTTCGCCACTTGGGGTAATTTTCTATGTCCGTTCGAGGACGAACGTGTGTTTTAGAGGTGGAGATTGTGAGGACCCAATGGGTCATTTTATAAAATTAGACTCCGTTCCATGCTTAATAGCCATAAAAAGACTAAAATTAAATACCTCGATTTGCGTGCGCAGTCCTGGCGTGAAACCAGAAAGCTTTTATGTGAAAATATGAGAAATAGTGATTTTTAGAATTTAAATTTGATAAAAGTTGACTTTGGTCAATATTTTGAGTAAACGGACCCGGATCCGAGTTTCAACGATCCCGGGAGGTCCGCAGTAAAATATGAGACTCGGGCATATACCCGAAAATGAATTCCGAAGTCCCAAGCCTTAGAAATCAATTTTTGAAAGAAATTATTTTGATGAAATGTTTGAGAATAAAAGAAAAGAAACAATGCAAAAAATCATTGGTATCGGTTCCGTATTTTGGTTCCAGAGCCCGGTACAACTTTTTTATGGTATTTAAAGATTAACTGTGAAATTTGGTGAAAAACGGAGTTCGTTTGACGTGATTCGGACATCCAGTTGAGAAATTATGAACTTTAAGAGTTTTGTTGAAAATGATGATTTTTGAGGTTTAATTCATAGATTTACATGTTATTTTCATGATTTTATCACACGAACAAGTCCCTATGATATTTTTAGACTTGCATGCATGATTTGTTTAGAGCCCCGAGGGCTTGGGTGAGTTTCGGATAGGCCACGGGATGTTTTTCACTTTAAATAACTGATGGTTTTATTTTTCTGGTATCCAGGTATTTTGTCCTGTGTGATCGCATAGGAAAGTCCGGGATGGCACAGAGTAAAGTTGGAGGCCTGTTTGGAACACTGTGCGAACGCACAACTAAGGGTGCGATCGTGAAGCACAGCCTGGACCCTACTGTGCGAACGTAGGCCATCCAGTGCAAACGCACTGAGCAAACTTTTGGCCCGGGGCACCCCTCCCCATGCGTACGCAGTGCTCAAATTTCCCTTAGCCTGTGCGATCGCATATAATTACCCGCGATCACACAGTTGCCCAGCCCAGCTAATATAAATATCAAACTAAAACGGGGCAGAACCCTTTCTTCTCCAATTTTTCGAGGTTTCCAGCCCTAAAAACGAGTTTTCTTCAACAATCTTCATCCTAATTCATAGGTAATCACTTCCAAACCTTGTTCTTTCAAATCCGTACTATTTTGCATCACTTTTAAAGCAAAAACAAGAAATTTCATGGTAAAAATCTAGGATTTTGGGTATAATTAGGGAGTTTTGTAAAAATTAAATTTTTATATCAAATTAAGGTCGGATTTCAAAACTAATAGAATATTTGGGTTCGTGGGTGAATGGGTAAACGTAATTTGGTCCAAACCCCAAGTTTAGACCAAGCAGGCCCGGGGTCGGGTTTTCACTTTTTTTGAGAAACTTAGGAAAAATTATATTTTTCAATAAAGTTAGTTCCTTTAGCATTAGTTAATGATATTAAGTTAATTTTGATTAGATTCGAGCAAGTTAGAGGTGAATTCAAAAGGAAAAGCAATAATTGAGCAGTGAGTGGCCTACGGAATTGAGGTAAGTGTTTGGTCTAACTTTGGCTTGAGGGAATCGGACTCCCCACTTATTTGTTATGTGAAATGCACGGGCGTGGTGTATAGGTGTGGTGACGAGTATCTATGCACCACCCAAATTGGTTGTTAAACATGCTCCCCTTTCCTGTTCCCCACTTATTTGATCATTGTCTTAACTGTTATATGTTCATTATTGTTTCTATGACTATTTGGCCTTGTTGAATTGTTGTTAGTTATTGTTGTGACTATTTGGAAAGAGTATTGGTTGTTTGAGCTGGTTTTCTTGTAATATGAACATGGTTGAGAGGTTGGTATTGTTTTTACAAAATAAAGGTATATATTTTGATATTTCTGCTGGTTTCATGGTTGAGAGGTTATTGATGAAGTTATGAGAAAAATATAGTTTATTATTTATAATTGTTGAGACAAAAGTATTGTGAAAGGCTTGGCCTAAATTGTGAAATTTTGAATAAATTGATATGATATGTTTGGTAGGAGCGAGTTGCACGCCGCAACAAGGAGTGATAAGGGTGGACAAGTGGGATCGGGTTGCACGCCGCAACAGGAGTAATAAGGGTGATATTTTAGAGAGGAGCAATAAGGGAGGACAGGTGGGAGCGGGTTGCATGCCGCAACAAGGAGCGATAAGGGAGGACATTTATATTTACTGATTTTTAAAGAAAAAGAAATCAAAAGTTTTGAAAAGTTAAAATGCCTATTTTACTACACTTTAAATATTTTAGCACTATTTTATTCAAAGTTAAAGTTTGAAAATTTGGAAATTTATTAGAGAATTGATTATAGTTGAGTTATTTTATTTTGTTGCAACACTTATTTTATCTATTTGTTTAGATTTCTTTCCTTCTTTATTATTTACTGTTGCTATCGATTATATTGTTGAAGCCCCGCCTTAGCCTCGTCACTACTTCGCCGAGGTTAGGCTCGACACTTACTCAGTACATGGGGTCGGTTGTACTAATACTACACTCTATGCTCTTTTGCACAGATCCAGGTACTAGTCGGCAGTAGAGGATTCCAAGACGACCACCCGATTCATTTTGAGACACGAGGTACATCTGCCGGCGTTCGCAGATTCCGAGAGTCTTCTCCTATTTCTGCATACACTGTTTTATATTATTCAGAACAGTTACACTATTTCTTTCAGTCATTATTTGTAGTATTCTTTAGTAGTTCGTGAATTGTGACACCAGACCCTGGGGTAGTCTTAAAGTTGATTATATAATTAGTTCGTGGTTCGTTTCATTTAGTTGGTTATTATTATTATTTTGTGTTGAAGTTGTTGGAAATTATGTTAATTAAGTCCATTTTAAACTGATTTATTTATGCTTAGGTAATTAATTAAAAAATTAGTCAATAAAATTCTAATATTGGCTTGCCTAGCAAGTGTGGTGTTAGGCGCCATCACGATCCCTAAGATTGAGAATTTGGATCGTGACACATATTATACAAGGATATATATATATATTCGTCAACTATTTTTGATTTTACCAATTAAGTGTATAACAAATTTAATTTAAATTAATTTTTCAAAATGGGAATTGACAGGAAAAGAACAGTGTTAGAATAGACAAGCCGTGGGAGTCTAGGAACACTTCGCCGTCAATTTTCGCAGCATGTTACTCTGTAACTAGATAAGATTAGCACGGATTCGGCTACGTGCAACCACAGAATTACAAGTTCCAATCCTAATTATTTCTTGATGCACTTTAACTAACTTTTTGGTTGTTTTTAGCTGTATTAAGAAATTTACTTTTTAATATTAATTAATTAATATTTTTTTTGGTTTATAATAAGTGATCAATTTTTTTTTTAGTTCAAAATAAGTGTCCATTTATATAATTAAGAAAGAATTTAATTTATTTTTACAAAATAATCCTTATGTACATATCCCTAAAAAGTTTTCTTACTCCTCACATTAAATAGTTAATTAGGGGTAATTTAGTCATAATAGGTATTTTTTTTAATAGAATTTAGTATTTTCTTAATGGGCGTGCTAAAAGCAAATTGACTACTTATTGTGAATCGGAGGGAGTAATGAAATTGACTATATTAATCTTTACTCTATCTTTAATTCGTTCACTAAAATTACAACAAATACTTTGGGATTCTTTACTCCAGGGACAACTTTGAAAAAAAAAAAGTTAATTCATTCTTGATATCTGAAAAAATTATATATTGCAGACCATAAAAAAAGGGCAAGAATTTAATTAAAGTGGACCGGAAAGAGTATCTATTTAGACTTTCTTATTAAGTGTTTACCCTTAAAATGAGTAACAATTGAATTTATACGCGGTCTAAAGGATATGTGATTTAATTTAACACGAATGACCGATAAACAATAAATAATTGAATTAAAGAAAATCAGTGTGATAGAACCCAATATAATGGATGATTAAGTCTAGCTTCACAATGGACGTATGGAAATCAGTTCCGATCTAGCTCTCGGAATGGGCTCGGTTATAACTCAATAAGCAAGCAGCTGAAGAACACTTTGAACAATAGCTAAAGAACAAAATTTAACTTTATTCCTTTGATATGCATGCCAACAGTGGTCCTTAAGATATACTCCCTCCATTTCAATTTATGTAAACCCATTTGACTGAACACGGAGTTTAAGAAAAGAGAGAAGACTTTTAAATTTATGGTGTAAAATAAGGCACATATATTTTATCTGGCTATAAATTATTGCATAAAGGTAAATTGTTTCCAAATAATGCGATAACTAATAGTGCTAGCATAATCTTAAACATCCGAAATCATCCGTGTCATTAATAACTCATATCCTTCCCTCAAAAACTAAACCGCAACCTTGTACATGCAACTTTTCAACCCTACACAGCGCATCGCCTCTAACATGCTAACTCGTGACACTATGAAAATTTCATAATCAACTCTGAACCATGAACAAATTGATTATCTCATCAACCGCAAACCTTTCATTTAACTCAATCTAGGAGAACATCACCACACACACAATATAGGATCTATGAACAATACCATGATGAATTATTCAGAACTCATTAACACATAATCGAGTCACCAGAACCGATCACCTCTAACTCAACCGAGTCACACAGACTGCCAACCCAAAAGTAACTCAATATGATATGCTCGCTCTGAAGGAACCTTTTACGAACTCGAAGCCCTTTCTTGCATTTATCCAATATTTCCATGTAGATTCATTCTTGACATAGAACTACCGCAGACCCGATCACTATTTGCTAGCGATCTCAACCTTATCCGTACACAAAATTCAGAAGTCCTTAAATGATACATAAGACTTGGAACTCGTCAAAACCTTCTCAATAACCACTCACCTTACTCTGATCTTCAATACACAGCTAATACACATCGAGCGGCACGCGCTTCACCAGCACATGACTATTCGAAAAAACAACCAAGCAATCTTTCGGCTTGGAAACTAATACAACACATGATCCTACAATTCGATCGTCATTAGCAGACTCCCCCATTTAGCCCGAAGCCATAGAACACATCGTCGGTAGTCCACGATACCATATCTTCATAGCTACCCCAATCCCGCACGACTATTCAGCTGAGTACTTCAAAACTCATGCAATACTGGTCATAGACAGCCCGAAGACTCTGCCAAACGCTTACCCATCCTAGCAATAGTCAAACAAACTTCCCCCAAATGGTTTAAAACGATAAAATATGCATTCCACGAATGGAAACCTCATAAGAAATACACAATCCAACTCATCACGTAGGAGGTAACCCACTGGTTGTACTAAAATCAACATCTTATGAACCCACCATAATCACAACAACTAGGCCTCTAACTGGTCTTCCTGAGTCCTTGCTTCCAAACCAGAAACAAGAAACCCCTTCATACCACAAATGAACGACTGAAAGATCTAACACTGCATCTGCTCCCGAAACTAGACAGCACATCGCTATGATAATCAAGCATCCATAACCCTTCGTAATCCATCCGCAACATCACAACCATCGGTGCATAGCTGATACCGAGTGCGCAACCTCGCATATGAGTGAATAGAAAAAAAATTCAAAGATATAGGCGCCAAGCTAAAATAAAGCCGCATTGTGAGGAAAGAGAGAAGGGAAGTTGCCTAGATGCCCTGTAGCCTCTCGAAGATAGGTATGGACGTCATCATACCGATCAGAAAGACTTTACTAGACACTTGCTCATGACTCGTAGAACCTATAAACCTAGTGTTATAATACAAACTTGTCATGACACAAAATCCACCTAGTCATGATGGCACCTAACCTGGCCTACTAGGTAAGCCAAATACAATCAACACAACTCAAAATAAGTAATAACAAATAATGGATAAAATAATTGAACTTTCTATACGAATCCAAAAGACTGCTAGTACAAATCATGAACTTCTAAGACATAGAATTTACAGAAGCTGGTACGAATAAATACATCATCTGTTTGAAGTTTACATAAACAGATTAGCAAAATCTAAAGCTACCAAGGACAAGTGGCAGCCATAATTGGAACACAATTACATCTTCAATGCCAGCTCTCGACATACAAAGCGACTCTAACTCCAAAATCTGCACGCAAGGTGCAGAAGTGTAGTATGAGTACAACCGACCCCATGTACCCAGTAAGTATCTTGACTAACCTCGCTGAAGTAGTGACGAGGCTTTTTAGTTACTCCATCTATTCCAGTTTATGTGAACCTATTTCCTTTTTGGCCTGTTCCAAAAAGAATGACCCCTTTCTGAATTTGGAAATAATTTAGCTTAAACTTACAATTCTAGCCTTGATGAGAAGCTTTTATAACCACACAAATACTCTAGTCCCTTTTATGACTTGTTTAGGACCACAAATCACAAAAGTCTTAATTTTTTTTCTTAACCTCCGTGCCTAGTCAAACATGCTCACATAAATTAGAACAAAGGGAGTAAAAGATACTCACTGATATAACCTGTGTAGAAGTCTAGAAATAGAACAATACTAGAACATAACATAATAGAGTACAGGGAAACAAATATGCGATGTAAATGATTTCTAGAAGAACCGCGATTGATATTCCTCACTATCACGACCAATCCTTCCCTTATAGTGATAACCAACAAATCAAGGTAATATATCCATAACTTTCACTATGTGAGAAACATACTAAAGACATCAAATCAAATGGAACATCAACACCCTTCGTGCATTTATCTCATCCTCACCAAGTATGTATAACAATACTAACTAGGTGAAAGTAATGTCGATAACAGTGAAGACAATGTAGGAAATATACAAGTAGCAATAATAAACGACGCAATATATATGGGAGACACAAATGGACTAGGTAAGAGGTATAAAAGTAATGACATTAATTAGGAAAGAGCCTAATTTCACCTAACTAGCATGGTAGAAGGCGTAGATGTAGATATAACAAGAAGGGAAAACAAGATATTTATAAGCTAACAAATAAAGGCATGAATGACTAACATGGTAGAAGACTTATACAAAATAGAAACGACATGGATGTGGATATAACAAGATAAAGGAAGGCATGATATTTGCAGTTAAACAAATAGAAGGCGTGGTCAGCACAACAACAATCGAGATAGAAGACAACGACAAGTCACGCAGATAACATAGATGCAACAGTAATAACTCCAGGTAAAGGCATGAATGTACACACATGGAAACGATATCACACAAATGGCACAGCATCACCCTTCGTGCTTTTACTCTCATATGAAATGGCACGGCATCACCCTTCGTGGTTTACACTTTACTTCACATGATAAAATATATTAAATGGCACGACATCACCCTTTGTGCTTTACACCCTTCGTGCTTTACACTTTTCTTCACGTGATAAAATATATAAAGTGGCACGACATCACCCTTCGTGCTTTACACTCTTCCTCACATGATAACAGATATGCAATGGCACGACATCACCCTTCATGCTTTACACTCTCCCTCACATGATAACATATATGCAATGGCATGACATCACCCTTCGTGTTTTACTCTCTTCCCCACCAAGCATAAGTATATCAATGACAATCAAGGTCGGAAGCATAAATAACATCAAGGAGAGTGGTTAAACGAATATTCCAAATGAACCTCAATCACAACTTTCAAGCCAACAATAGTTTAATAAACCCTCAAGAACCTTATTGTTTAAGTATTTCAACAAATCTAAAAAATGATCTACAACTCAAGTATAAAATCTAATATCTCAAGAA
Organism: Nicotiana undulata; assembly: GCA_005239495.1. Classification (NCBI taxonomy): domain Eukaryota; kingdom Viridiplantae; phylum Streptophyta; class Magnoliopsida; order Solanales; family Solanaceae; genus Nicotiana; species Nicotiana undulata. Next base: position 34,815 of record ML269668.1, read on the forward strand.
TAATTGTCGTAGCAATGTACTGGTGATTAAGCATAAGGATGACCGAATTAGACACATAAATGTTTCTCAAAATTCCGCCAAATTTTAATCAATTTATAATAAACTAGATCTTGGTTTCTAATATTTAATTCCATATTATTAGTAATCTAGAAGTCAAGTAAGACATGAAGCAAGAAGGTCACGTAATTCTACAAGGCGCAATTTATAGTATAATTTACCCCCGAGCATGATTAACACTGGCACATGCATATACTCCCGTCACTTCATATATGTATCATCCCCACAATGTAGCAAATATTGGCAATTAGTAGAAAAAATTTCATCAACAAAGTTAGCCAAGACACTTACCTCAATCAAGCTAAATCTACAAACTAGAAGCGTCATCCCGCTCAAATCAACCTCCAAACAGATAGAAACTAGCGGAAAGCAACTCAAAATCATCAAATAATGCTACAGGAAGCTAACCCAAATGATAAAAGTCGAATCTTTAATCAAATACTCAAAGTCAACAAAAAAGTCAAACTCGGGCTCGCACCCCAGAACCCAATAAAACTCAAAAATTCCAACAACCCATTATATTACAAGTCCATTCATACTAATTTCACTCAATTCTGACTCCGAATCGATTTTCATAACTCAAAATTTAACTTTAGGAAAGTTAAAATAAAGCCTCCAATTTCTCTTTCATCAATCGAATGCCAAAAACTAAGATAGATTCATAAAATATAATTAAAAAACCAGTAAAAACAATTATCCCAATACATGTGATGAAAATCGCCTCCAAAATTGCCAATATCCGAGCTCCAAAACCATGTGAGAAGAAGTGACTAAATTCCGGAAAAAGTAAAATAATGCACCAGCTGTTATGGATCAAACCAGAACCTAGATGATCCCAAAATGCACATTTGACAAGCCTAACATAATCCTTGCAAGAGTACACTCAAGTTAGCCTTTTGAATCACCCAATTTGGCCTTAAAGTGAGAGAGATATGTTGTTTTGAAGTTTTAAATGAAGTCTGAAAATTTATGGGATAAAAATGACATTTTTGTAATTATCTTACACCAGAAAATCAGCAACGAAAGAATTTTTGTTTTAGTACCCAAAACCCATTCGGGACCTCCCGGACACAAACCCTATATGAGTTTCAATCATAAAATATGCTACGAACATGCTCGCGCACTCAAAACACCGAAAGAGGCCATCTTGACCCGATATTGACCATGGGCAAACTCCAAATTCTTAACTTAACTAGTTTCTCAACTAATAATCCAAAACACACCCAAGCCCCTCGAGACTCCATTCAATCATACCAACAAGGCTTAAAATACCATATGAACTTATTCGAAGCATCGAATCACATCAAACAACATAAAAACCATGAATCGTACCTCAAATCAAATTAATGAACTTTTGAACTTTCAACTTCCAAAACCCGTGCCGAACCATATCAAATCAACTCGGAATGATCTAAAATTTTGCACACAAGTTTCAAATGAAATAACGAAGCTATTATAACTCCCGGAACCAAAATCCGAACATGATATCACGTCAACTTCCGGTCAAACTTATGAACATTCCAATACTTCAAATTGCCAACTTTTGCCAATTAATGCTAGAACCTTCAAGAAGAATCCAAATGGAAATACGGGCATACGCCCAAGTCCAAACACCATCCGGTCCTAACGAAAGCATCAAAACTCCGATCCAGGGTCAAATACGCAGAAGTCAAACTTGGCCAACTCTTCTAACTTAAAGCTTTCTAAATGAGAGTTATTCTTCCAAACCAATTCCGGATCACCTAAAAACCAAAATCGTCGATTCATACAAGTCATAATATATCATATGAAACTACTCAAGGCTTCAAACAACACAACATAATACAAATGCTCAAAACGACTGATCGAGTTGTTAAACTAATGCTCGGTGGTGTCCGGTCCCGGGTGCACAAATCGTCCTCCCCAAGCTCTAAGACGTGAAATCCCTCAGTGTCACGACTCGAAATCTCCACCGTCGCGACCGTGATGGTGCCTAACATTCCACTTTCTAGGCAAGCCGACGTTAGAGTATTATTAAGTCAATTCTTATACATTTAAGTAATTAACAGTAAATAAGCTATAACGTGTGCAAAATATCATAACAACTTCATCATTTACCACAACCCGGATTTGGTGTCACAGTTCACGAACATTTCTACAGTTTACTACAAGTAAAGTCTGAAAGAAGTACAACTATTTGAATGAAAGAAATAGTAAAACAGAAAAGATAGACGGGGACTTGAAGGTATGTGAACGCCGCGAAATCTACCTTGAGTATCCAGTGGTCCAATCCGAGATGCTATGCCACTCGATCAACTGGGTCCAATACCAAGATCTACACATAAAGTGTAGATTGCAGTATCAGTACAACCGAACCCATGTACTAGTAAGTGTCGAGCCTAACCTCGACAAAGTTGTGATGAGGCTAAGACAAGACACCTACAATCAAACATGTGCAATCTAACAATGTATATACAGATAACAGTAAAGAACCAAACAAGTAATATCAGGAGGGGGGACATGCTGAGGGGAAATACGAGGTAAAGAACAACAACAGAAAGATAACTTGAAAAGTAAATACACTATGAACCAATAAGAAATAATGAACACAGTAAAGTAAAAGTGCACGACATCACCGTTCGTGCTTCTACTCTCATCCTCACCATGGAAGTAATAGAAACAACACGATATCACTCTTCGTTCATTAACTCTCATAACATGGCACGACATCACCCTTCGTGCATTACGCTCCCAATATGGCACGACACCACATTTCGTGCATTAACACTCTCAACCTCACATAATGTCAATAGAATTGGCACGACATCACCATTCGTGCATTAACACTCTCTCTTACCAAAGCAATGAACAAATCACAACAGGGAGAACAAAACAACAAATACAAGTCTTACTTCCCCATTTTGGTTCCACAATATCAATCCCCAACTTTGAAATTAATGCTCAAATACCACCAAAAGATTCATAAACATGATAAAAGAGATCGATATAACAATACTAGTCCAAACATGGATAATTATGAGCAAAGGAAGCTATAATTGTAAGAAACTAAACCCCTCCCGCATGCTTTAACCCGACTACAACGCATAGGTACTCGTCACCTCACATATACGTTGTTACCAACAATCAAACGCATACTCCCTCCGTTCCATTTTATGTGAACCTATTCTCTTTTTGGTCCGTTCCAAAAAGAATGACCCTTTTCTAAATTTGGAAAAAATTTAGCTTAAATTTCTAATATTACCTGTAACGGCCCGACCGGTCGTTTTGTGTTATAGGACCCCGTTCCCCTGAATGAGACTTCCCGTAGTGGCTTTTTATGATTTATAACCTGTGGGGACGGGTGGTTCGGGATTTGGAAGAGTTTAGAGTAGTATAGGAACACTTAGTTCCTTAAGATTGGCCTTTAAGGCCAAGCTTGACTTCGGTCAACATTTTGAGTAAACAACTTCGGAATCGAGTTTCGACGGTTCCGGTAGCTTCGTATGATAATTTCGGACATGTGTGTATGTCCATAATGGATTTTGGATAACCCGGGAGCGTTTCGTCGCCTAATAGCGAAAATAGAGTTTCCTTAAGTTCGAATTGAGGTTTGGAACGTGTTTTTGTGATATCGAGGTTTGAACGGAATTCCGAGATCGTGAATAGTTCCGTTATGTATTTATGACTTGCTTGAAAAATTTGGTGTCATTCCGAGTAGTATAGGTCGGTTCGGCGCATTGTTAGCGAATTCAAGAACTTAAAGTTCTTAAGTTTGATTTTAGGGGGTTCGAGGTGTGATTTTGAGTATAGCGTTGTTTTGGGTGTTCCGAAGGCTCGAGCGAGTCCGTGTTATGATTTGGTTCTTATTTTTATATTTGAACGGGGGATCGGTTGGGCCTAGGTACCGTTCGGGCACCAAACGAGGCCAAAAACCAGCAGCTATAACTGCTGGTGCACCAGATCTGATGTAACCGCAGGTGCGGTTGATCAGTCGCAGGTGCAAGACCGCTCTAGCTGTCCAGGCCTCGCAGGTGCGACCCCCAGGTGAGGATGCCATTCCTCGTAGGTGCGGACCATATTTCGCAGGAGCGGAGCCGTAGGTGCTAGCTCCTCTCCGCAGATGCGAGCCTAGGCCCTCTTGTCCAATTCTGCAGGTGCGATCCCTATCTCGCAGATGCGAGACCGCAGGTGCAGTCCTTGAGCCGCAAGTGCAGAATCCCTGTAGGCAGAGAGGTCTTTTAAGTACGGGAAAATCTCCATTTGTGGACATTTCACCTTCTTCTTTGGGCGATTTTGAGCATGCAAAAGGGACCAACGACCTAGCTACTAAGAGGTAAGTAATTTTCACCCTAATGTCGATTTAATACATGAAATCCTAGGTAGATTAACACCCTATTTAGTGTAAATCAAAGGTTAGATCAAAACCTAGGGCTTTATGGAGATTTTAGGAAATTACCCACTAATTAGTTATGAAATCATACAAAATTCATATATTAATGATCCTTAGGTTATGGGTGAGTGTTTCCATAAAATATTTTCGGAATCCGAGCATGTGGGCCCGGAGGTGTATTTTGGGATTCTTCAAAGTAGGTTGAAATAACGGCTTAATTAGGTAAATTTAATACTTTTGAGCATAGATTAATTGATGTATACCATATTTGACTAGTTCCGAGTCCTTTGGAGACGAGTTTGGAGTTTCGGACGCGTTCTTGATTCGGAGAGTAGGCTCGGCATGAGGTGAGTCTTCTTTCTAACCTTGTAAGAGGGAATTTTCCCCATTGGTGATTATAAATAATTGTATGTCCTTGTTTGCGGGGGCTACGTACGCACTAAGTGACGAGAGTCCGTGAGTAGCAACTACTATGTTATGTTTGGGTAGTTTTAGGACTCACAAGCATGTGTTATGTGACTTGTATGTGACCTTAACTGTGTTTTGAGTTGCTTAGAATCCTCGAATTGGTATGAAGATATTTAGGAAGTTACATTCAAATTACATTGCTTAAATTCTTGTCTTCAAGCATAATATCTATTAAATCCTTGGATTCTTGATAAATTTAGTGTGTGTATATGGGCACCTGCGTTGCATGTATGATTCGTGAGCGGGATAGCCCTATGGTTCGAGCCGTTCGACCCTCGGCAATGCACATTTATTTTCGCGAGGCTTCGGCCGTACGCTTTCGGCATACTATATGCTATATAATTGACTGAGAGTTTGTTATACTTGTATAATTTGATTCATGTAAAAAGGAAATTAGTACATTCTATGCTAGTGAAATTGACGTGCAAAGGTAAATTACAAGTTTATACTTGATATTTCATGACTTTGTGATTATTACGACTTCTATCCCTGCCTATCCTTCATTTAATTATATCATTACATTCTGACCTTAGTAAGTATCACGTCGACCTTTCGTTACTACTTCCTTCGAGATTAGACGGGATACTCACTGGGTACATATCTGTTTGTGTACTCATGCTACGCTTCTGTATTTAATTGTACAGGTTCTGAGGCAGGTGCATCTAGTTATCAGACCGGAGATTGATCCTGAGAGTATATTCTGGACTTGACTTCACGGTGAGCTGCTTCCCTTGGCGTTTCTCAACAGCACTATGGAGTTGTCTTTTGTTTATATTTGTCTACTTCTTTCAGATAGTAGAACAGTTTATTCTATCTTTTGTATAATCTACTAGTTCGCCTGTAGACTTGTGACACTAGTTCCTGGCACACGTAGTAGACATTACATTTTTGGAACTGTATATGTTGATTATGATCTTTTTGGGCACATTGGTTCAAGTTGGTTAATTTATCCATTTTTCACTTAATGATTTTTAACTTAAAACTTGGTAAGTATTGGATCTTTTTATGTTAAAAGGAAATCCCGCTAGTAAAGCAAGTGTTTGCTTACCTGACCCCGGTGTTGGGCGCCATCACGACCTGAGTTAGAATTTCGGGCCGTGACAACATGGTATCAGAGCTCTAGGTTCACGTAGGTCTCACGAGTCACGTGCATTTCACACCAACTAAAGCGGAACTTAATCATTCCTATGTTGACACTAATAGAAACAAACCCTGGAACTCGTTGGTACTTTTAGAGTCTCTCTCTGTAGGCGTGCAAAACAATAGAGCCACTGCTCTTCGGAGCCCTGCTTCTCCCTTCCCCCTCTCCCTGTTCCTACCGTCCAAAACAAGCCTATGGAGCATATGCTTGTCTATTTGTTTTCTTGGGACATGCTCTATGGTCACATCACCAAGCCCATTAGAGTCTTGCGGATCGGTACAGAGACGTCTGTACTTATCTTCAGGAGGCTATAAGGTGTTAGGAAACCTCTCTTTATTCATATTCTATCGTGCGGTCCATAGTTTACTAAATATCACTCTTCTATTCTATCACAGATGGTGAGGACGCGCGTAACTGACATTCCAGACCCGGGAGATGCCGCTACCCCCGCAGTCCGAGGCTGTGCCAGAGGCCGGGGGAGGGCTCCGACTCGAGGTAGGGGACGAGGGCGTCCCAGAGCTATTCCAGTTGCACCACCAGTGGAGGACCCCACCATGGAGGAGTAGGGCGAGGTGCCCCCAGCAGATCCTGCTCTAGTGGACTTTATGATGGCGCCAGGCTTCCAGGAGGTCATGGGCCGTATGATGCGGCTCATGGATACGATGTCTCAGGATGGTTTATTTCCAGTGGATCATGCCACATCTCAGGCGGGAGGGGGAGCTTAGACCCCTACCGCCCAGGCCGCAGGTCAGGCAACATCAATACATCATACCCCAGGTACACTGCCTGTGGGAGGGCCCCAGCCTGTAGCAGCAACACCTGAGCCCAGACCGGCTGCAAAAGATGATGCGCAGAAGTTATTGGACAGATGGACCAGATTGCACCCTCTTGTCTTCAGGGGTGAGCGAGGCGAGGATGCCCAGGATTTTATTGACTGGTGCAGGGACAGACTGCACAACATGAGGATATTAGAGTCCCATGGAGTGGACTTCACTACCTTCCAGTTAGAGGGCAGGGCTCGCAGATGGTGGCAGTCCTATATTCTCGGTAGGCCGGCAGATTCTCCTCCTATCAGTTGGGTGCAGTTCACACAGTTGTTCCTGGATAGGTATATTCCACCCTCTGAGAGGGAAGAGCTGAGATACTAGTTTGAGCAGCTGGAGCAGGGTCCGATGTCAGTGACAGACTACGAGGCTAGGTTTTCTGAGCTGTATCGTCACGCACTCTTGATACTTCCTACAGAGGACGAGAGAGTGCGGAGGTTTGTAGCTGGGTTACACTCAGGCATTAAGGCCAACATGGACCGAGGGGTGGAGATATGGACTCCTTATCAGCTTGTGGTAGAGATTGCTCGCAGGATCGAGGGTTATCAGTCGGGGAGCAAAGAGCAGGGGCAGCAGGATAAGAGAGACAGATATTCCAGGGATTTCAGAGGTGCCCCAACTAGGGGCAGATGTCAGTTTGGTAGGGGTCAGCCCAACAGGGCCCCATATTCAGCACCCCCACCACCTTCCCGAGGTGTTCCAGCGAGGCCTTATTTCAGCGGCATGCCAGAGCATTCCTACCACCCTCAAGCTATTCAGAGTTCATCCGGCGGTTATTCTAGTCATCAGGGATCCTCCAGTCCACTATTCAGTTACACATCACCCTCCAGTTATTCAGGGTTCCTCTTCGGGACAACAAGCTATGATACCGGGAGGTTGTATTGAGTGTGGGGATCCAAGTCACATGAAGAGGTTTTGTCCCAGGCTTCGGGGCAAAGCAGTGCAGCAGGGTTATCAGCGTATGGGTCCAGCACCAGCGGTCCGGCCACCTAGAGGTGGAGGACAGGTCGGCAGGGGTCGCTCTAGAGGTGGAGGCCAGTCAGGGGGGGGGGGTCAATCAACTCCTGTTCATTCTGGCAGGGCTCAATCGTCTGGTGCTCCAGCTAGATTCTAAGCTATTTCGGCCAGATCAGATGCAGTGGCCTCAGATGCCATGATTACAGGTATTATTTCAGTATGTGGTAGAGAGGCATCAATGTTATTTGATCCAGGATCCACCTATTCATATGTTTCAGCCTTATTTGCTCCTTTTCTGGATGTTCCTCGTGAGTCCTTGGGTTCTCTTATTTATGTTTCCATCCCTGTAGGCGATTCTGTAGTGGCAAACGGATTTATCGGTCTTGTGTGGTTACCTTCTATGGGTTCGAGACTAGAGTGGACCTCCTATTGCTCGATATGGTTGACTTCAAGGTTATTCTAGGCATGGATTGGCTATCTCCCTATCATGCCGTCCTAGATTTCCATGCCAAGACAGTTACTCTAGCCATGCCCGAGTTGCCTAGGCTGGAGTGGAGGGGTTCCTCCGTTAGTGCAGCCAGTCGGGTTATCTCCTTCCTGAAGGCTCGACATATGGTCGAGAAGGGTTGTCTGGCCTATCTTGCTTATGTGCGGGACACCACCGCTGAGTCTCCGACGATTGATTCAGTGCTAGTGGTTCAAGAGTTTGCTGATGTATTCCCTTCGGACCTTCCAGGCATGCCTCCAGAACGTGATATTGATTTCTGCATTGATGTAGCTCCAGGCACCCAGCCTATATCTATTCCCCCGTACTGTATGGCTCCGAAAGAGTTGAAGGAATTGAAGGAGCAACTTGAAGAGTTGTTGGCTAAGGGTTTTATCAGACCGAGCATATCGCTGTGAGGTGATCTAGTTCTATTTGTGAAGAAGAAGGATGAGTCTATGCGGATGTATATTGACTACCGCCAGTTGAATAAGGTCACTATTAAGAACAAATATCCATTGTCGCGCATCGATGATTTGTTTGACCAGTTGCAGGGTGCTCGGGTGTTTTCTAAGATTGATTTGAGATCAGGGTATCACTAGCTGAAGATTCGGGACTCGGACATTCCGAAGACTGCTTTTTGTACAAGGTATGTCCACTATGAGTTCCTGGTGATGTCCTTTGGCTTGACTAATTCCCCAGCAGCATTTATGGACTTGATGAACAGGGTGTTCAGGCCGTATATCGATTCTTTCGTCATTATCTTTATTGATGACATTCTGATTTACTCACGTAGCCTGGGTGAGCACGAGCAGCATTTGAGAGTTGTGCTCCAAAATTTGCGAGAACATAAGCTATATGCTAAGTTCTCCAAGTGTGAGTTCTGGTTGGATTCCGTGGAATTCTTGGGGCATGTGGTATCCGGAGAGGGTATCAAGGTTGATCCTAAGAAGGTTGAGGTAGTTCAGAGTTGGCCATGTCCTACTTCAGCTATAGAGATTAGGAGCTTCTTGGGCCTAGCAGGTTATTATCGTTGATTTGTGGAGGGCTTTTCTTTCATTGCAACCCCATTGACTAGATTGACTCAGAAGAATGCCCCGTTCTGATGGTCCGACGAGTGTGAGGCGAGCTTTCAGAAGCTCAAGACAACATTGACCTCATCACCAATTCTAGTATTGCCTTCTGGTTCTGGGATGTATACAGTATATTGCGACGCTTCACGCGTTGTCTTGGGGTGTGTGTTGATGCAGGAGGGGAGAGTTATTGCTTATGCTTCGTGTCAGCTGAAGGTTCATGAGAATAATTACCCGGTGCACGATCTGGAGTTGGCAGCGATTGTTCATGCTTTTAAGATTTGGAGGCACTACTTGTATGGGGTGTCCTGTGAGGTTTATACAGACCACCGCAGCTTGCAACACTTGTTTAAGAAGAGGGATCTTAATTTGAGGCAGCGCAGATGGCTTGAGTTGTTGAAGGATTATGACATCACCATTCTTTATCATCCGGGAAAGGCAAATATGGTAGTAGATGCTTTGAGCAGGAAGGCGGAGAGTATGGGTAGTTTGGCTTATACGGCAACAGAGGAGAGACCTCTAGCTTTGGAAATTTTGTCCTTGGCTGATCGCCTGGTGATAGTAGACCTTTCAGAGCCTCGCCGAGTTCTAGAACATGTGGTTGCTCAGTCTTCGTTATTGGGAGAGATTAAGGCTCGACAGTTTGATGATCTGTGTTTGGCAGAGCTCCGGGAGACAATGGTTCAGGGTGGTTCCAAGGAGGTTACTATTGGCGAGGATGGCGTTCTGAGACTTCCGGTCCATTTGTGTGTCCCTAATGTTGCTGGCCTGAGGGAGAGGATTCTAGAGGAGGCTCACAGTTCATGTTATTCTGTTCATCCTGGTGCTACGAAGATGTATCGTGACTTGAAGCAGCATTCTGGTGGAGGCGGATGAAGAAGGACATATTAGAGTATGTGGCTAGATGTCTTAATTGCCAGCAGGTCAAGTATGAGCACTAGAGGCCAGGAGGCCTACTTCAGCAGATGCCTATTCCTGAGTGGAAATGGGAGCACATCACTATGGACTTCGTGGTTGAGTTGCCTTGGACTTTGCGGAAGGTTGACGCGGTTTGGGTCATTGTGGATAGGTTGACCAAATCGGCGCATTTCATTCCAGTAGCTACTACATATACTTCTGAGCTTTTAGCCCAGATCTACATTCAGGAGATAGTACGGTTGAACGGTGTCCATTATATCAGATCGAGGTCCTCAGTTCACCTCGCACTTCTGGAGAGCATTTCATAGTGAGATGGGTACCCAGATAGATCTCAACACAACATTTCACCCTAAGACTGATGGTCAGTCGGAGCGTACAATTCAGATATTGGAGGACGTGCTCAGGGCATGTGTGATTGACTTCGGAGGTCAGTGGGACCAGTTTTGCCTTTGGCCGAGTTTGCTTACAATAACAGTTATCAGTCCAGCATTGAGATTGCTCCATTTGAGGCTTTGTATGGTTGGCGATGTCGTTCTCCTATCGAGTGGTTTGATCCTGGCGAGGCTAAGTTATATGGCACCGACCTGGTGAAGGATGCTTTGGAGAAGGTGAAATTGATTCAGGAGAGGCTCCGCTCAGCATAGTCCAGACAGAAGAGTTACGCGGATTAGAAGGCGCGTGACGTATCATTTATGGAGGGAGACAAGGTTCTGTTGAAGGTCTCGCCGATGAAGGGTATTATGAGATTCGGGAGGAAGGGCAAGATGAGCCCAAGGTTTATAGGCCTTTTAAGGTATTGAGGAGGATCAGAGAGGTTGCTTATGAGCTTGCTTTACCTCCCAACTTATCGGGAGTTCATCCAGTCTTTCATGTATCCATGCTCCGGAGGTACCACACAGACTTCTCTCACATGGTTGATTTCAGCACTATTCAGTTGGATGAGAGGTTGGGCTACGAGGAGGAGCCAATTGCTATTATTGACAGGCAGGATCGCCAGTTGAGATTCAAGAGAGTTTCTATCGTAAAGGTCCAGTGGAGGGGCCAACCAGTCGAGGAGGCGACTTGGGAGTCCGAGGAGGACATGCGGAGCAGATATCCACACTTATTCAGCACTACAGGTATGATTCTAGACCCGTTCGAGGACGAACGTTTGTATAAGAGGTGGAAAATGTAACGACGCGACCAGTCGTTTTGCGTTTTAGGACCCCGTTCCCCTAAATGAGACTTCCCGTAGTTGCTTTTAATGATTTATGACTTGTGGTGACAGGTGGTTCGGAATTTGAAAGAGTTTGGAATGGTATAGGAATACTTGGTTCCTTAAGGTTGGCCTTTAAGGCCAAGTTTGACTTCGGTCAACATTTTGAGTAAACGACCTCGGAATTGAGTTTCGACAGTTCCGGTAGCCTCGTATGATGATTTCGGACTTGGGAGTATGTTCGGAATGGGTTTATGATGACCCGGAAGCGTTTCGTCGCCCAATGGCGAAATAAGAATTTCCTTAAGTTCATATTGTGGTTTGGGATGTGTTTTTGTGTTATCGAGGTCCGAACGGAATTCCAAGACTAGGAACAGTTCCGTTATGTCGTTTATGACTTTCTTGCAAAGTTTGGTGCCATTCCGAGTAGTATAGGTCAGTTCGGCGCATTGTTAGCGAATTCAAGAACTTAAAGTTCTTAAGTTTGATTCTAGGGGTTTTGAGGTGTGATTTTTAGCTTTGGCATTGTTTTGGGTGTTCCGAAGGCTTGAGCGAGTCCGTATTATTATTTGGGACTTGTTGGTATATTTGGACGGGGGCTCGGGTAGGCCCAGGTGCTGCTCGGGTACCAAATGAGGCCAAAAACCAGTAGCTATAATTGCTGGTGCAGGTGGGGTTGCTCAGTCGCAGGTGCGGGACCGCTCCTGCGGTCCAAGCCTCGCAAGTGCGGCTTCAGGTGGGCTGCCCTTTTCTCGCAGGTGCAGATCAAGATCCGCAGGAGCGGACTCCTCTCCGCAGGTGCGAGCCCTGGTCCCCTTGTCCGATTCCGCAGGTGCGAGACCTTTCTCAGAGGTGCGAGATCGCTAGTGCGGTCCTTGAGCCGCAGGTGCGGAATCCCTGTAGGCAGAGAGGTCTTTTAAAATACGGGAAACCTCCATTTCTGTACATTACACCTTATTCCTTGGGCGATTTTAGGCATGCAAAAGGGACCAACGACCTAGCTACTAAGAGGTAAGTAATTTCCACCCTAATGTTGGTTTAATACATCAATTCCTAGGTAGATTAACACCCTAATTAGTGTAAATCAAAGGTTAGAGTAAAAACCTAGGGCTATATGAATTTTAGAGAATTTCTCCACGAATTAGCTATGAAATCATACAAAAATCATATATTAATGATCCTTAGGTTATGGGTAAGTGATTCCTTCAAAAAAAGTTCGGAATCCGAGCATGTGGGCCCGGGGGCATATTGTGGGATTCTTCAAAGTAAGATGAAATAACTAAGTGAATAGGAGAATTTCCATAATTTTGAGTATAAATTGACGTATTCATGTAACATTTGACTAGTTTCGAGTCCTTGGGAGACGAGTTTGGAGTTTCGGGTGCATTCTTGACCCGGAGAGTAGGTTCGACACGAGGTGAGTCTCTTTTCTACCTTGTAAGAGGGAATTGTCTCCATAAGTGAATCAAACAACTATGTGCTAATGTTTGTGGGGACTACGTACGTACAAAGTGACGAGGGTCCGTACGTAGTGACTATTATTGTTATGTACGGGTAGTTAGGCTCACAGCATGCCTTGTGATTTTCCTCAATTTGAATTATATGCCTTTATGAATTCATATTATACGTAGCTTGTTTTCTTGAAAATCATGGAATTGGTAAATTAAGGGAATTTGTTCATTTAAAGGAAAATAAATTAAAGAAAAATGTTGTGTGTGCATGTGACCGCTTAGCCAATTTATATTCCGCGAGCGGAGTGTTATTTCCCACCACTCTCATGGGAGCGGGTCGTACGCTACGACAGGTTGATAGATGCATCTATGGTTCGAGCTGATCGACCCTTCGGCAGTGCACAAATATGATTATTATGATGGCTCAGGCCGATTGTCTTTATCCCCTTATGTGTATGTTAAATTTATTAAATAATTTCAGGAATATTGAATTGATAAATACCGGGGGAAAACAAAGTTAGTAACTGTTTAGTTGTTTTTCAGCATCTATTTGAATTGCGGCTACCTTTGTTATTTACTGCTTCATCATCCTCATGTGCATGTTGCCTTTATCATATCCTGTTTAATTATATTGTTGAACCCTAGTAAGTGTCAAGTCGACCTCTCGTCACTACTTTTTCGAGATTAGACTGGATACTCACTGGGTACATATTTAATTATCTACTCATGCTACGCTTCTGTACTTAATTGTACAGGTTCTGAGGCTGGTGCATCTGGTTATCAGGCCGGAGCTCGATCTTGAGTGGTAGTTGGGCTTGGCTTCACGGTGAGCTGCTTCTCTTGGCGTTTCTCAGCAGCACCATGGAGTTCTATTTTGTTTACTTCTGTCTACGTATTTCAGACAATAGGACAGTTACTACATCTTTTGTATATTCTACTAGTATGCCTGTAGACTCGTGACACTAGTTCCTGGCACACACGTATTTTGGGACTATATATATATATATATATATATATATATATATATATATATTAACTATTTCCACTAAATGTTACAATCTTAAATGTAGCAAGTATTGGAACGTTTTGTCAAATAAAGGAAATTCACTATAAATTCAAGTGTTGGCTTGCCTGACCCCGGTGTTGGGCGCCATCACGACCTGAGTTAGGATTTCGGGTCGTGACAATTTCAAGCCCTTACCCTGTCTCTGGTTATCAAACTTAGTTGTAAATGAACCCCAATAGGTGCCCTAACACACCTCAAAATCGTTAGGTGACGACTCTTCAAAAATATGCAAACCCCTTTCCAAAAAGAATGAGTTGTCCCAACCAATGTCAAAAATCCTTTTTCACCGGCCCCGAAAGGAGTGCTCGGGGAAAAAGGGGGCGCGACACTATCTCTTAGATTTCAGCCATCCCCCTTTTGATCGCTTGAATATGGGCATGTATCTCGTCCATGTGCTTCACGACCATGGCTATATCGGTCCGATTAGTCGAGATTTTTGGCCAATCTTCTATTTTTTGTCAACTAGGGTTGGAATTTTCCTTTGTTCCTTACCGATTCTTGACTGATACGTTTCCTTTTCTGTGTTTGACTACTCTTTTTTCTTATTTTTGTTTAATCTGACATGTTTCCTTATTTTCTACTTTATTTTGCATTAAATCTGACTCTAAATGATTTTTGGTATTTTTTTGGTATTATTTGCGTGATTCCCTATTGATTTACCGAACCCCTTTGATTTATGCCCTAAAAATCGATTCTAATTGATTCTAGAATATCTTTTTTTCCACGTTAACTTGTTGGATTTCTACACTATATAAACCCCTTCGTGTTCCCCTTTTAAGATAGATTTTTGAATCATTATAATCTCACTAAATTTAAGGCTCTACTCTGTTATTTCTTTATCATTTTCGTTCTATACTTTAGTTTTTGGCCGGTTGAAAGCCAATGCTACTAAATTCTGGGTTCTTGCTTCTCGTTGATGTTCAGAATATTGTGGACTTTTGTTCTTTCTTGTATTTCGTTTAACTAGTAAGTTACTTGACTTCTGCAATTCCATCTTTATGTGTATCTGATTTTCATATGTTCTTACTTCAGAAATCCGTGGCTTAACATGTTTCTGGGTTACTTGACTCCTAGTGCTGCTAGTTCTGAGATTATCTATGCCTAACTTGGGTAACCTGAACTTTCCTAAGTTTGTTTAGCTAGTGTATTGACGCCTGAATGTTCATGAATATGCTTACTTGCTTTGTCCTAAATCTCTGTAATGAATGCCACACATTTGTAGTAACATGTGTTAAGACTTTCATTGTTAATTACAACTGTTCTCTCTGCTATTGTGTCACTCAGCATGCTCACTCGATCCCATACCCCTTTAGTGTTTGTTTTTGATTGAGAATAGTTATCTTAGCCTGTTTTCCTTACCATGTTTGAATTTTTGTTAGGATGAATCTTTGATACAATTGGACCTTATTTTGTTAATTAGTTTACTGTGTCAGTGTCTGAATGCCTTGCTATTTGACATGAGTTTACTTTCCACTCTGTTCTGAATCTCTATAGTGATAGTCTTGCATATGTTATGTGTTCTAATTTGTGTTGAGACCTTTTCTATTGTCTATGATCTTGCCTTTCTGCTAACATGTCCCTCAGTATGTCTTTGACCCACTTGATGCCCTGTTCCTTCTGTGATTACTTGGCTCATCACAATGCATGTTCCCCGTCATGTCTAAATGATGTCTTGTTTCTTGTTATGATACTAGGATGTATACTTAGCATAACTTCCAACCGTGTTTCAACTTGTTTAGTATTGTGCATTTTTGCATAATAATCTTTGTCAATCTTGCAAACTTGTTCTTTCCTTAACTCTTTCAATATGTGACTGCCTATGTGCTAAGTGTTGGACCTACTAAGTTTGTGACTTGTTCATTCTGCTCTATATGCTCAATTTGGTCATGTCTGTTTAAATTATAAGTATCTCTCAATTCTTGTCTCTCAACCTTGGTCCACTCTCTTTCACTTGTTTACCTGGGCTCTTTTGAGTTCTCATTCTTGGCCGGCTGAAAGTTAAGGCTACTTATGTTCTATCATTTGACCTCCCTAGTGTGAGCACTGCTCGGGGTCCACTTGAGACCCTTGTGAACTCTGACACACTAGGATTTGGTTCTTAGTCATTCCTTGGATGTCTTCTATTAACCTCCCTAGTGTGAGCACTGCCCTGGATCCTTGAAGCCCTTGGGAAATCTGACACACTAGGGTCCTGGTTCTTTCCTAATTGCTCAACTCTGATTTTTACCTCATGACTAAATCGAGTGGTTTTTGACTGCTTTATGTAAAGGAAGATATGATTTCTGGCTGTTTTAAACTATGTGGAATTGAGAATAAAGGCCTGGACAGGTTGGGTATATCTTTGGGCCTGTTGTAGGCTCACTATAGTTATTTCTACTCTGTAATGTTTTCCATTCGTTGTGTCCGTAATAATGTTGTAATAACAATTAGGGTATTAGTAAAATGGGAAAAATGGGTTTATCTTAATACTTGCATTGATATGGGTAGAAATCCTGCCTATAGGTGTTTACTTTGCTAAAACATGTGTGTTAGATAACCTGCCTATAGGTGTTTACTTAGCTCAAATACGTTTTGCTACTATGTGTTAGATAACCTGCCTATAGGTGTTTACTTAGCTCAAATACGTTTTGCTACTATGTGTTAGATAACCTGCCTATAGGTGTTTACTTAGCTCAAATACGTTTTGCTACTATGTGTTAGATAACCTGCCTATAGGTATTTAATCCGTCTAGTCTATTCTGCTTCTACATGTTAGATATCATGCCTATAGGGTTAATTGGTTAACATGCTGTTGTTCATTTAATAAACATGCTTATAGGATTTTAAACCAGTCTTAACTATTGATTATCCTGCTCGCTTCCTTTAAGTGCTAATGTTGAACTTTCAACACTATGTCGTTGTCACTATTAGAAAGCATGCCTATAGGATCCAACTAAGAAATTCTGAATATTCTCTTGCAATTATCATTGCTAATTACTGCATCACCTAGATATCATGCCTATAGGTCTCACCGCTTATAACCCATAATCAGTAGGCAACTGCGTAGTCACTTAGAAGTCTATTTAAAATGGTACCTCGCGTATGAAACTGTCTGCCCATTAAAAATCCAGAGTCACATAGAGATCATGTCTATAGGATTCAATAACTTTAATTTGTCTAAAATCTGCAACTGTCAAATGCCTAATTTGTTTGCGTGCATTTGTTGCCTAAGTGTGGAGGCTAACTTGAGCCCTTATTTGTATATACATGAAAGTCCAACATGTTTTGTATGTCGCCTAGTTTTCTTATTTTTGAGAAACCTAAGTTAAGTCTAGTACCACCCAAGATAGAGGTCCAAACGCCTCCTGGACTATAGGTATGGTACGGGTAGTGCACGCATAAGGTACGATTTAGAATCAATTAGTTCGCTTTAGGTAAACAACTTAAAGATAGTAATCGAGTAGCAGGAGATGATAGTATGTGCCTGCTGAATAATACGAGCAACACTCCACTTCGAGGGAGTTACGAAGTATTATTTACGTTGCACGGGGTGATCCTTTAGGCTAAAAAACTTAGGACCCCCCCCCCTCCCGCCTTTGCCTTAAAATCAATTATTTTGTTTATTTGCCCAATTTTATCTTTTCTCTTTATTTGGACTAATTCATATAATTCGAGTTCATCTGGGACTCACAGTTTTGGACCTCGAGGAGTGCCTAACACTTTCTCATCCGGGTAATTTGAGCCCTTACCCGATCTTTGGCAACGCAAACTAGTTCAACCAGAGTTACTTGCAAATAGGCTCCCTAGCTCACCTCAAACCTGTTAGGTGGCGACTCTCTATTTTAACACCCTTCCTTAAAAGAGTTGTCTCGTGTCGAAACCCAATTTTGCGAGAGAAGGGGGCGTGACAGCATGGCGACTCTGCTGGGGATATTTTAGGCTCTTACCATAACGAACTTGGTCTATGTGAATTAGTATTTTTTGATGAACGTGTTTCATTTTTCTTTATCATTACATGAACATCCCGCTTCTATTTTTCCCTTCACGACCACATGCACACCCCTTTTCCCCAATTTCCCTCTATTTGAATTTGTATTGATATGCAATTTTTTGCTTACAATATGCGTTTTTCCTTTATTTTCCAGCCATGTTCACTTGCTCTGAATCATTTTTAAAGTTGCTATATCATGTCTCTCCCTATCCCTACCCTTTTGCTTGATTTAATACAATTCTTTCACATTGCGCAATCTAACTTCTTCCTTATTTTTTTTTGTCTTTATGTCTCATTTAATACTGCATTTACTGTTTTCATCATGCAAAATATTTGACAACGTGTTGTTTTATCTTTGCATAAAGCATTCTCGACATCATATTCCACTTGTGTGTAATTAATACCATAACAGCGCTTGATGAGTGTCCGCGCTCTTTCTAAATCGCCCTTTAAATTTGGAAAGGCTTATTTGCGGTAAAATTAGTCGATCAACGGTGCAATCGACGGTTCCGTGCCTTTCCCTCTCAAATTTTCCACTTGAGGGTACCAGTATAGACTCTTTTAGAAACCCCCACTCTAGTATTAACTGTGCATGCATCATGTCTAAACCTAGTATGGGTTTGAATGTTGTTCGCGTAATAACTTTCTAAGGCAAGCCTTATCCAAAGCCCGCCAGGATTTCCATAATCCCGACGGGTACGATCATAATATGTGCATTATTTGGAGAAAACGTGCCGATATGCTAATCATTAATGTGTAAATGGTCAAATCCGAAGGGGAAAGGGCTAACGTTATTTGTTTTGCAGAATGAGGCACGAAGTCCGCAGGTTCGGCATGGTCCGAAGTATTCCACCTTTGCTGCTGGATTAGTTGGAAAATATCTCAACAAGTGAAAATAATCATGTGAAAATATTCCTCGGGAATTTACCTTCCTTGTTAGATATTCAGCCGAACAATGTACTAATTGAGGCCGCTACTATGTTCTGGGATGAGAAGAGGGTCGTCTTCCATTTTTGTGATATAGAAATGACCCCCCTTCTAGAGGAAATAGGAGGCTTCGCTGGGCTCCCATGGGATAGCCCTGGTTTGTTGGTACCGTAAAATCGTATTTCTCGAGGCTTTCTAAAAATGACGGGTTTCAGGAAGAATGATGAATTAGTCTGTCTGAAGAAATCTTACATACCATTCGATTTCCTTTACGAGAGTTATGGGCATAGCAAGTCCTATCGCCTTTACCATGATGAGTGTGCCATCACCTCTTTGGGTTGGACTCACCGCTGGGTTTTTGTATTCATTGTCTATTTTCTGGAGATGTTGGTATTCCCAATGAAAGGATAGAGGATCCACACTCGCCTAGATATGGTCACTAAGACCCTAATGGAAGGAATTGAGGGGAAAACTTACATTATTGTCCAAATGATCGCAGCTGAGATGTACTGAGCCTTAGACCGTAGCAAAAAGGATAAAGGCATTTTGATTGTTGCAATCCGTTGCTGCAAATATGGTTGTTGGAACACCTTCAAATATGAGAATATCGTCAAGAGTTTCTGCGGCAACCATGGAATGACCACATAGCTTATCACCATCCGAGGAGAATGACTTTTATCCCAGACAAGTTTGCACAACCGGGAAACACTGTGAGCTGGGTACATTTTTTAGTAATTTGACTGATGACAAAGTACATTGGATGTTCGAGTGGTTCCCTAGTAGTGAATTAATCATCAGGTCGAGAGATGTTACTCATCTAGTGCCAATCGGATTAAGGGGTATCTTTCCTTATGCTCCTATGAGAGTCATGAGGCAAGCTGGGAGGAAACAGGTCATACCACGAGTTTCCAAAATGGTTTATTACAAAACAGACTTCCAAGGGAATGCCATTCCATTCAAGTTCGAGGCACAACACATCTGGCATCAAAAGATTGTTGTGGAGAAAGATACTATCGAGCCAAATTGGTATCATGTTGGCAATGTGTACTTCTACCCATCATGGTTGGTCGATGATATAGCGGGAGAGGTCAAGCCAGGAGTTGATTTGAGAAATACGGTCATAGACGATACTGCTGAGGCACAAGTCAAATACAGAAGGTTGCGCAAAAGGGTTTTTGAATCTGAGGCCAGGCATTTGGAACAACACAAATTGGACATAGAAGCAATCAATGAATAGAGAGGAATCACTGCTAAGTCAATAGAGAGGTTGGAGTATTTGGAGCAGGGGCTGATAGAGCTTGAAGGAAAGATGAAGAAAAGGGTCTCGGATTGTCAGAATGCAGAGGGAAATGAAGGAGGACATCTAGCAAGGGCATATTTTCTGTTGGACATGCGCGACCTGGGGAATCTGATTAATGGGGCTAAGAAGGCCAAGCTTGGAGAAGGTCCCCCTCGGACCGAGTAGATTAAAATTGATATTTACTTATTTTTAGATTCATTTTAGAATTTGATTGTAATAAGGAAAATGCCACTAGTGACTCTTTATAATTATTGTCGTTTTAGTAGAGATTTGGCCTATTTATCATATTAATGAAATGACGCAGTTATCGGCATTGTTGCTAGACCTACCTCGGGCACAATGAGGTACCCAAATTAGGACACGAATTTATAGTATTGCAATATGTGTTTAAATACTGCAAATATCATTTTAATATTCCTTACTGACTTGTTTACCTTTTGTTTTTCTTCTTTTCTTTGTTTATTCCCATCCCCTAAGGTTGGTTCGTGGATACTGGCATGATCGACGTATCATATTAGATCTAGAGGTCCTCCACCTCCTCCTCCTTCAAGTGACACTAAGAATAAAGGAAAGGCTAAGATGGACGATATGAGTGGTATCAGGATAGACAACACAACGCATGCAGAAAATGTTGAGACTTCGGATGGTCGGAGTACTCCGGCGCAGAATTACTTAGTTTTGCCGTTAGAGCAAAAGATACTGGAGTTACAAGGGGAACTTGAACAGGTCCATAACATGTAAAACCTCTCCCTCACCTTGAATGTCCCAGACATCAACCAACAAAATTCCCAAAACCCAACACTTCCTCAAAACACACATAACCAGCACCCGAAAAATCCTCCCGCACCTCATCAATATGCCACGCCTCTCCCAAAATCCTAATCCCCCACCAGTACCCACTCTTCCACATCATCATCATTATCCGACCCAGTATCCATAAACTACCACCTACCTCACACCTCAAAATGCACCACAACCTACTCCCGATCCCCAAAACTCAACCAATGATCACCACTACACCCAAATCCCTGGAGTCCACCAAAGTAACCCCATATACGTGGAAACCTTACCCCACACTTCACCACAAACCCTGTACACACCAGAATCTGCTGAGAAAGACTTGCTCATCAAGAACATGGCGTAAGAACTTAAGAAGCTTACAAGTCGAGTCCAAGGTGTTGAAGGTGGTCAATGCATCAAAGGCTTGAACTATGAGGATTTGTGTATTAACCCGGAAGTAGAACTGTCAGAGGGTTACAAACCTTTTAAGTTCGAAATGTTCGACGGGACAAGTGATCCAAAGGTACATCTGAGGACAAATTGTGATAAGCTCGTAGGGGTTGGTAAAGTTGAAAGAATCCGCATGAAGCTATTCATGAGGATCCTCACCGTAGATGCCTTATCCTGGTACATTAGTCAAAATCCAAAGAAGTGAATTAATTGGGTGAGCATGGCGTCAGATTTCATGCGGTTCAGATTCAATACAGAGAATGCACCAGACGTCTTCTATATCCATAATCTTAAGAAAAAGACGACATAAAATTTTCGTGAGTATGCTACTCGATGGAGATCAGATGCTGCAAAGGTAAGGTCGGCGTTGGAAGAAGAACAAATGAACAAGTTCTTTGTCCAAGCCCACGATCCGCAATATTATGAGAGGTTGATGGTTGTTGAAAACCATAAATTTTCTGACATCAAAAAATTGGGAGAAAGAATAGAAGAGGGAATTAAAAGCGGTATGGTAAAAAATTTTGAGGCACTACATGCTACGAACAAAGCCTAGCAGTCGGGGGGTATATCTAAAAAGAAGGAAGTAGGGGCTTTGATGGTAGCCCAAGGTCCGAAGTATCCTATCTCAAACCAAACACCTCCACCCACATATCAGCCCTTATCTCCCAGATACCAACAACCCGCCACCACTTACCATACTTACAACACTCAACTGACATATTACCACTCACCACCAACTCGCCAATATTACCAAAAGCCGAGGCCAAATTTCGACAGCAGACCGCCCAGACAATACACTCCTATTTCCAAACCCATCGACCAGTTGTATGAGAGATTGAAAGTTGCTGGTTATGTCACTCCCATTCCCGCCCTTCCCATGGAAAATTCCTCTCAGTGGGTCAATCCAAATAAAACATATGCCTACCACTCAGGCATGAAGGGTCACACTATTGATGAATTTCGCACTCTGAAAGACATGATCCATACATTAATTGACACCAAGGTTATACAGGAAAAGGAGGTTATACCCAATGTCCGCAACAATCTCCTCCCGGATCACAGGGAGATGGGGTAAATGTGATAGAAACTAGTGAAAAATGGGATCCGAAAGGGTCAACTAGGCTCATCCGAGAAGGGGATGATCCCAAAATGCCTACAATCACTCTCACACCTATTATGGTACAGATACAGTCATCAATTGAAGTTGAGGTAGTCGCACCAACTCTAATCGAGGTTGAAGTAACAATATCTTCAGCCGTACCAGCTCCGTTCGAAGTAGAAGTGACCTTGCCATTCACCGCAATGGTAGCACCCACACCATCCTTTAATTCCAATGTTGTACCATGGGACTACACCGCAAAAGCGAGAAGGAAAGGAAAAGGAAAAATGGAAGAAACTGGTGCAGCGCAGGGGATGACTAGAACTTGTAGGGTTTACATGCCTGAGCATTTGAGAGGAACAAGTAAATAAGCCGCTTCCAAACAGCCTATCATTGAAACTGGCCCGGATGATCTTTGGAGAAAGGTGATAGCGAAAGAGTATTCTGTGGTTGACCATGTGAACAAAACCCCTGCTCAGATATCCATTCTATCACTACTGCAGAATTCTAAAGCACATAGGAACATATTGATAAAGGTATTGAACATTGCTTATGTACCCAATAACATTACCAGTGGGGAGATGGATAACATGGTAGGACAAGTATTGGAGATCCATAAGATCACTTTCCATGAAGACGTACTGTCGCCGAAAGGGTTGAGCCACAACAAGGCGTTGCATATCACGGTGCAGTGTGAAGACAAATTCATTGCCAGGGTCTTGATAGATGGGGGTTCAAGTCTCAAGATCTGTCCGCTGACTACTTTGAAGAGATTGGGTAAAGGTTTGCATGAGATACGAGCAGGAACTATGAACATAAAAGCGTTCGATGGGTCTCAAAGGGCCACCATCGGACAAACCAACCTCTGTTTACAAATGGGCCCAACTTGGTTTTATGTTGAATTCCAAGTACTCGACATATCCTCCTCATACAATCTGCTATTGGGACGACCGTGGATACACGCCGCTGGGGCTGTAGCATCTACTCTGCATTAGACTGTGAAGTTCGAATGGAATCATCAGGAGGTGATCATTCATGGGGGATAGGAGTAACTCTGTTTACACCAACCAGATTGTTCCGGTTTTGGAGAATAGAAGGAAGTTAGGGGGAGAGACTTACCACCTCATTGAACGTGTACGCAATCGAGAAGGATAAATTGTGGATTAACAAGATAGAAAGCATATTAGCATGGATAGGGTATGAACCCGGCAAGGGTTTTGGCAAAAATCTCCAAGGGATCACCAAACCAATACAGTTAAAACGTCACGGCACAACCTTCGGACTAGGATATTAATAAACCTGGAACGAGTATCAGAATTGGTCACCACTATGGCGTGGTCCTTATTACCCTCTGGAGCATCCAATACCACATTTGAGCCAATCCTTCCATCAGGCGGATATGATGTGGGGATCTGAAGAAGATGAAGTACTAGCTGGTTTGAGGAATCTATTCTTGGAAGATGAAGACATGGACTACCGTGTAATAGTTGAGGACGAGGAGGAAGGCTCGTCATCCAGACGGTGGAGAAGGGAGTTATTCTCAGGAACTGGACCGCCACACCATCAAGGGCCCGCCGAGTCCCGGGTAGCTTGGCTGCTAGTGTAATTTATTTTTAAAACAATTCTTATGAGCATTTTTAAAACATTTATCAGTATTTTGTTTTGAAACATTTGTTTGAATCATCAAAATTGCTTTGTTGTTTGACATCTTGATACTTATCAATGGTTTGTTATATTATTATTTATTACTATCCTCTACATTTTTCTTCTACAACATTACTATTCCTTATCTTGATGAACCGACAACTGTGACATGTACTGAGACAACACAACATAAGGAAGAAATAGAAGAAGAGGATATAATACCTGAGGAAATTGTCAGAGAAGTTGAGAATTTTGAGAACAAGATTAAGTCCAACCTGGACGAAACATAGATAGTCTACTTGGGAGATTCCGAAATAGTCAAAGAAACTCGCATAAGCATTCACCCGTCACCATCAGAGAAAGAAGAATACACCCGT
This sequence comes from Nicotiana undulata, assembly GCA_005239495.1. NCBI lineage: Eukaryota > Viridiplantae > Streptophyta > Magnoliopsida > Solanales > Solanaceae > Nicotiana > Nicotiana undulata. The sequence continues at coordinate 59,365 of ML269668.1, forward strand.
TTCCTGAAAGAATATGAAGACATTTTCGCATGGTCTATGATGATATGACTAATTTGAGCACATCAATAGTGGCTCATAAACTACCTACCAACCCAATGTGTCCGCCAGTAAAGCAAAAACTCAGAAAATTCAAGCCGTATATGAGTCTGAAAATCAAAGAGGAATTCACCAAGCAGATCAAATCTAAGGTTCTCAGAGTGGTTGAATATCCAACCTGGTTGGCTAACATCATGACGCTTCCGAAGAAGGATGGGAAAGTCAGAGTGTGTGTCGACTATCGGGACCTAAACAGAGCAAGTCCCAAAGATGATTTTCCATTACCCAACATACACATACTTATCGACAAATGCGCCAAACATGAACTCCAATCCCTTGTGGATTGCTTTGCGGTATATCATCATATCTGTATTGGATGAAGAAGATGCCGAGAAAACAACTTTTATTACATCGTGGGGGGTGTACTGCTATAAAATGATGTTGTTTGGTCTGAAGAATGCTGGGGCCACTTATATGAGGGCTATGACAACTATTTTCCACGACATGATACACAAGGATATAGAGGTATATGTGGACGACGTCATTATCAAATCTAATAAAGGCAGAGATCACATAACAGACTTGAGGAAATTATTTCATTGGCTTCGGAGGTACAATTTGAAATTGAATCCCGCAAAATGTGCCTTTGGAGTTCCTACTGGAAAATTGTTAGGATTTATCGTCAGCCACAGAGAAATTGAGCTAGACCCATCAAAAGTCAAGGCTATCTAGGATCTTCCACCTCCAAAGAACAAGAAAGACGTGATGAGTTTCTTGGGGCATCTCAATTACATCAACCGCTTCATAGAACAATCGACCGTGATATGTGAGCAGATTTTTAAAATGTTAAAGAAGGATGCCGCAACCAGTTGGGCTGAAGACTGCCAGAAGGCTTTTGACAAAATCAAAGAATATTTGTCCACACCGCCAGTCCTGGTCCTACCAGAACCTGGTAGACCACTGCTACTCTATCTCTCCATACTAGATGGGGCTTTCGGTTGTGTCTTGGGACCGCACGACGAGACACAAAGGAAAGAACATGCCATATATTATCTGAGTAAGAAGTTCACACTCTAAGAAGCACGGTATTCTTTGCTGGAACTCACATGTTGTGCTTTGACCTGGATAGCCCATAAACTAAGGCACTACTTATGTGCCTATACCACATATCTCATATCAAAGATGGATCCTCTGAAGTACATCTTCCAGAAACCCATGCCTACAAGGAAGCTAGCAACATGGCAGATATTGTAGAGTGAATTCGACATCGTCTATGTGACTCAGAAGGCGGTTAAGGGACAAACATTAGCGGATCATCTTACGGAAAATCCTGTAGGAGGAGAATACGAACCACTAAAAACGTATTTTCCTGATGAAGAAGTATCATTCGTAGGAGAAGATATCGCCTAAGCCTACGACGGTTGGAGAATGTTTTTTCGATGGAGCCGCAAATTTCAAAAGAGTGGGTATTGGAGCCGTTTTGGTATCAGAGATAGGTCAACATTATCCGGTATCCATGAAACTTAGATTTCCGTGCACTAATAATATGGAAGAATATGAGGCTTGCATATTAGGGGGTCAATTTGGCCGTTGATATGAATATCCAGGAATTACTGGTAATTGGTAATTCAGATCTTCTGCTACATCAGGTGTAGGGAGAATGGGTTACAAAGAATACTAAGATATTACCATATCTATATCATGTGCAAGAGATGATGAAGAGGTTCACGAAGATAGAGTTTAGACATGTCCCGTGAATCCAAAATGAGTTCACAGACGCATTGGCCACTTTGTCCTCCATGATACAACATCCGGACAAGAATTTCATCGACCCTATTCCGGTAAGGATCCATAATCAGCCAGCTTACTGCGCTTATGTTGAATAAGAAACATATGGGAATCCATGGTTCCATGATATTAAGGAGTACTTGACAAAAGGAGAGTACCCGGAGCATGCAAATCATACTCAGAAACGCATGCTCTGAAGATTGTCAAACCATTTCTTCCAAAGTGGAGGAATTCTGTACAGTAGGATTACAGGCCTAGGATTATTACGGTGTGTCGACGCTAAGGAGGCTTCCAAACTGCTCGAAGGGATACATGCCGGAACTTGCGGACCACATATGAACAATTTCGTTTTAGCCAAGAAGATATTGAGGGCAGGATATTTTTTGATGACTATGGAAACGGACTGCATCAGGTATGTCCAAAAGTGCCATCAGTGCCAAATACATGCAGATATAATACGGGTGCCACCAAATGAACTCAATGCAACAAGTGCACCTTGGCTTTTTGCCGCTTGCGGAATGGATGTCATTGGACCAATCGATCCCGTCGCTTCAAACGGGCACAGATTCATTCTAGTGGCCATAGACTACTTCACAAAATGGGTTGAAGTTGTATCTTACAAAGCCGTAACCAAGAAAGTCGTCGTAGATTTTGTCATAGATCGTATTGTTTGCTGATTCGGGGTTCAAGAGTCCATCATCACCTAAAACGCCACCAATATCAACTGTGACCTACTGAAAGCCATGTGTGAGACCTTTAAAATCAAGCGCAAGAATTCCATAGCATACGAGCCTCAAATGAATGGAGCCGTGGAGGCCGCAAAAATGAATGTCAAGAAAATACTGAGGAAGATTGTAGACAACCACAAGAAATGGCATGAGAACTTACCATTTTCCTTATTGGGGTACCGTACCACAATACGCACATCAACCGGGGAAACTCCTTATTTGCCGGTCTACGGTACTGAAGTTGTCATTCCCGTCGAGGTCAAAATTCCTTCCTAAAGAATTATACAAGAAGCTAAACTTAGAGATGTAGAATGGATAAGAAGTCGCTACGAGCAATTAACTCTCATTGATGGGAAAAGAATCAACGCAGTGTGTCATGGTCAACTTTATCAGAACAAATGTCCAAAGCTTTCAACAAAAGGGTTAGACCTAGACAGTTCGCACCGGGGCGACTGGTGCTAAAGCGAATCTTCCCGCATCAGGATGAAGCCAAAGGGAAATTTCACCCACTTGGAAATGGCCCTACATGGTTCACAAAGTACTAACAGAAGGAGCACTCATACTCGCAGAAATGGACGGAGAGATTTGACCAAAGCATATCATTTCAGTGGCAGTCAAGAGATATTATGTTTAGAATGTTTGCATTTCTCCATCTCATGTAATTGAACTACGCTTGAACTGATTCCCGTTTAATAGGGGATACGTAGGCAGCCTTGTGGGTTCAGTCATAATTCAATAAAATTTTAATCTTCTCCACAATCAGAAACTGGGGCAGAATTTTGAGAAGGACCCTCAAAATTCCGGAGCAAGTCCAGCCAACGTCATTATGTGCAGAACGGTTAGAGAATCGCCTAATTAAACTGGGATAGAATTTTGAGGAGGACCCTCAAAATCCTAATGCAAGGAAGTCGCAATGTCTCTAAAAGTGTCATAGTCATTGGTTCGTCTAATTTACTTGATATTACATATTTTCTAAATAACCATATTAACCATATGCACACATATTTTTCGAAAACTTTATCTTATGAAACATCCAGATGCTACCTGTGGTAACTCAAGCAGGATTTCGATACAGAGAAAAGCAAAGCAGGCAGGCGGAGGCATGAACCAACCTTCCCCGTAAAACTCACGACTTTTCTTTGGATGTAGGAACAAGAAATATTCTCAAATTTGGGCATACCTCGGAATCACTATAACGACAAAGCTTCCAAAAGCAAACATATTTCCAGCTAAGAAATGCTCTGCTACTTCTTATTATCTGTTCATTGCTTGAGACTAAGCATTGTCTCCATCTTGCATGGGGCTAAGCCCTGCCTCCTCAATTGCATAAGGTGAAGCACTACCTTCCTTTCATGAGACTAAGAATTGTCTCCATCTTTCTTGAGTCTAAGCTCTGCCTCATTAATTGCATAAGTCTAAGCACTTCTTTCCCCTTCATGAGACTAAGCATTGTCTCCATCTTGCATGAGGCTAAGCCACGCCTCCTCAATTGCATAAGGCTAAGCATTGCCTTCCCTTTCATGAGACTAAGCATTGTCTCCATCTTGCATGAGGCTAAGCCATGCCTCCTCAATTGCATAAGGCTAAGCATTTCGTTCCCTTGCATGAGACTAAGCATTGTCTCCGTCTTGCATGAGGCTAAGACTTGCCTCCTGAATTGCATAAGGCTAAGCATTGCCTTCCCCTGCATGAGACTAAGCATTGTCTCCATTCTTGCATGAGGCTAAGCCCTATCTCCCTAATTGCATAAGGATAAGCATTGAATTCCCTTGCATGAGACTAAACATTGTCTCTCCTTGCATAACCATAAATTCTATGCTATTTGAAACCTTGCATTATTCTCCACCTCGGGGCTATGCTCTAGCCCGATATTGCACAAGACTAAACTCTGTCTTGTTTCACTTCGCATAACCAAGCATCACGTGTCTGCATCTCACAGGCTGAAATATCGCCATTTTGTCCAAAGGCATCATAGTCCGAAGGCATCATCCTCAGAGCCGGAAGACACCATGCCATGGCCTGAGGATCTCTCAATATTGCACATCATTATTCAAAGGCATCATTGTCACGACCCAAAATCCTAACTCAGGTCGTGATGACGCCCAACACCGGGGTCAGGCAAGCCAACACTAAATTTACTAAGGATTTCTCATATTTGATTAAAACATTCCAACACGTGCTAAGTTTTAGAAGCTTAAACATTAATTGAATAGGGTAATTAGCCAATTTAACAAAAATCAGTCATAAGGTGGCGTGAGCCAAAGTATATACAGACCCGTAATCCATAACATCTACAACGTGTGTGCCAGGAACTAGTGTCACAAGTCCTACGAGCATACTAACAGAATATACAAAGATATAATATAACTGTCTCACTGTCTGGAAGAAATAGACGGTAAATAATAAAAGAAACTCCATGGTGCTGCCGAGGATCGTCAGGAGAAGCAGCTCACTGTGAAGTCAGGTCCAATCTATACTCAGAATCGAGCTCCGGTCTGATAACCAGATGCACCAGCCTCAGAACCTGTATAATTAAGTACAGAAGCGTAGCATGAGTACATAAATAAATATGTACCCAGTGAGTATCCCGTCTAATCTCGAAGAAGTAATGACGAGAGGTCGACTTGACACTCACTAGGGTCCAACAATATAATTTAACAAGGTATGATAACAGCAATAGGCATATGAGGATGATAAAGACAGTAAACATTAAAGGTAACTGCAATTCAAATAAATTCTGGAAGTAAATAAACAATTACTACTTCATTTCCCCCCAAATATCTGTCATTTCAATATCCATGAAATCTTTAACAATTTAGCATGCGCATACGGGATAAGAAAAACCAACCTGAGCCATCATAATAATCATATATGTGCACTGCCGAGGGTTGAACGGCCCAAACCATAATGTATCTTTCAATCCGCCGTGGCGTACGACCGCTCCCATGAGAGTGGGGGAAATAACACTCCACTCGCGGAATGTAAATTGCGAAGCGGTCACATGCACACACAATATTCTTCATACATTACTTTCCAGGGTAAAATTCCTTTAAATTATCAAATTCCATGATCTCAGGGAACAAGCTACATATAACATGAATTCATGAAGCATATAAATCATTTCGAGGAAAAACACTAAGCATGATGTGGGCCTAACTACCCGGGCATTACAATAATAGCCGCTACGTATGGACTCTCGTCACTTTGTACGTACGTAGCCCCCACAAACATTAACACATAGCATCTAGATCACATATGAGGACAATTCCCTCTTACAAGGTTAGAAAGGAGACTCACCTCGTGTCGAACCTACTCCCCGGGTCAAGAAAGCGCCCGAAACTCCGAACTCGTCACTCAAGGACTCGAAACTAGCCAAATGTTACATAAATATATCAATTTATACTCAAAAGTATGGAATTCTCCTATTTACTTAGTTATTTCACCTTACTTTGAAAAATTCTAAAATACACCCCCGGGCCCACATGCTCGGATTCAGGAAATTTTTGAAGGAATCAATTACCCATAACCTAAGGATCATTAATATATAGTTTTTGTGTGATTCAAGGGAAAATTCATTGGAAATTGTCCAAATTTTTATAAAACCTAGGTTACTACTCTAACCCTTGATTTTTCACTAATTAGGTAGTTAATCTAGCTAGGAATTCATGCATTAAACTAACACTAAGGTAGAATTCACTTACCTTTCAGTAGCTAGGTCGTGGGGCTCTTTTCCAAGCTCTGAAGGTCTTTAATGGTGGAAAGGAATGGAGAAAAATGAACACTTCCCGTGTTTAAAAGAACACAATGCCTACAGTGTTTCTGCACCTGCGGCTCAAGGACCGCACCTGCGGTCTCGCACCTGCGGATATAGGACAAGGGCTTGGGCTCGCACCTGCGGACAGGAGTCCGCACCTACGGGAAAAGGGCTCGCACCTGCGAGGAATGGGCAGCCCACTTGGGGGTCGCACCTGCGACTAGGAAACCGCACCTGCGGTCACACCAGATCAGGTGCACCAGCAACTGGTTCAGCTGGTTTTTGGCCTCGTTTGGTGCCCGAGAGGCACCTGGGCCCACCCGAGCCCCCGTCCAAATATACCAACAAGTCCCAAATTATAATACGGACTTGCTCGAGCCTTCGAAGCACTCAAAATAACGCTAAAACTCAAAATCACACCTCAAAACCCCTAAAGATCAAACTTAAGAACTTCAAGTTCTAGAATTCGATATCAATGCGCCGAACCGACCTATACTACTCGGAATGACACCAAATTTTGCGAGCAAGTCATAATTGACATAACGGAACTATTCATGATCTCAGAATTCCGTTCGGACCTCGATAACACAAAAACACGTTCCAAACCAAATTTAAAACTTAAGGAAATTCCTATTTCACTATTAGGCGCCGAAACACCCCCGGGACATCCAAAACCCGTTCCGAACATACGCTCAAGTCCGAAATCATCATATGAAGCTACGGGAACCGTCAAAATTTGATTCCAAGGTTGTTTGCTAAAAATGTTGACCGAAGTCAAACTTGGCCTAAAAGGCCAACCTTAAGGAATCAAGTGCTCCTATACCATTCCAAACTCTCCCAAATCTCGAACCACTCGTCCCCATAAGTCATAAATCATATTAAGCCTCTACTGAAAGTATTATTTAGGGGAACGGGGTCCGATAACGCAAAACGACCGGTCGGGTCGTTACAATCATGGTTCATAGGCACCATCCTCATGGCCCGAGAACATCATTTCATGGACTGCGAATCCCCTATCTCACGATTCATGGTCCGGGACATCATGGTCTAAGGACATCATCCTCACCGTCCAAAGACGATCTCCATGGTCCAAAAGGAATTTGCATCATGTTTAAAATTCTGGCAATAATCTGTATATATTTGCATGCATCGTGTTTTAAGTTTTGCATTTGATCCAGGTAGTAATTGTTCTCCTAACAGGGGAAATCTTCGCTCCGGTTTTCGTTCAACATTCATATCCTGCAATTATTTCAAACGTAACCAACCACCATCTATTACCCATTCCCATCTGATAACCGCTCATATATCCATAGCCATTCCAAGGTACATCCAACCACAATGTCTATCTCGTCCTATCCAGAAAAGCTTTTATGTTCCTATAACAACTCCATCGGCTTATTCCACCATTGGATCCAGAACTACACACGACCTGATTCCCGTAAAGCCAGGGATATGTAGGCAACTTAGAAACTGGAGTTCGACCTACATTTTTTCAGGGATACGTAGACAACTCTTTCATCATTCCCGGGTAAAGAGGGGCAGCTGTTGATACCCAATTTTCCCCTCATACATTTTATATATATATAGCAATCATATTCAAGGATAAAATAATATTTTACATTTTTATAATTTCCTACTATTATTTTAAAATATTAATTTCCATAAATAGTATTTTTACAATTTATTTAATTTTTTATTAAATTATTCTTTCCTTAATCTCCTATTTTAAATAGTGGCCCAAAATTTGGATTAATTTCGGACCAGACAAGCCCCAAATCTATGGCCCAATCCCTAAGCCCAATCCAAACTCCCTTTGATTTATGCCCTAAAAACTGATTCTAATTGATTCTACAATGTCTTGTTTTCCATGTTTACTTGTTAAGACAGACTTTTGAATCGCTATAATCTCACTAGATTTAATGCTCTACTCTATTATTTCTTTATCATTTTCGTTCTATACTTCGGTTTTTGGCGGATGAAAGCCAAGGCCACTAAATTCTGGGTTCTTGGTTCTCGTTGATGTTCAGAATACTATGGACTTTTGTTCTTTCTTGTATACCATTTAACATGTAAGTTACTTGACTTTTTCAATTCCATCTTTATGTGTCTCTAATTTGCATGTGTTCTTACTTCTGAAATCCATGGCTTAACATGTTTCTGGGTTAATTTTAAGCACCACTTGGCTAACTTTATACGCGTTTAAGTCTCTTTAGCATTTAACTACTCCTAGTGCTGCTAGTTCTTAGATTATCTATGCCTAGCTTGGGTAATCTGAACCTTCCTAAACGCGTATAGCTAGTGTATTGACGCTTGACTGTTAGGTTTCACTCAGCATGCTCACTCGATCCCATACCCCTTTATTGTTTGCTTGTGATTTAGAACAGTTATCTCGGCCTGTTTTTCCTACCATGTTTGAATTGTTGTTAGGATGAATCTCTGATACAACTAGACCTTCTTTAGTTAATTAGTGTATTGTGTCAGTGTCTGAATGTTTTCTATTTGACATGAGTTCACTTTCCACTCTGTTCTGAATCTCTATAGTGAAAGTCTAGCATATGTTATGTGTTCTATTTTGTGTTGAGACCTTTTCTATTGATCACGCTCAACTATGTCTAATAAAAGACTAAGCGGGCGTTGCAAATATAATCTGAGTATTTTGCCCAGGGTCGAATCCCACAGGGAACTAACGTATCAAATGTTGTTGTTAGACTACTAGATTCTCAATAATCAATTTATCCAAAGGTTATGAATATCACTTTTTGGTATTTTTACTACTACATCTGATGAAATTAAACAAACTAAAAGACAACTAATATTTAGATGTAAACAGATGTGATAAAGGTCTAAGGTTATGGTTTCCCCCGTTGATGAAATCTCTTCTTGTATATTTCCTATAATTTTGGTTTAGTTATCTCTATCAATCATGAACACTTAGGCTATCATAAATTTCTCTCAAGTAATTATGATAATCTACTATACGTACTCTCTCCAGTTATGCTAGCTAAATTGCATTACAGTTCACTTTAGATTGCACTCAAGGTATCATTATCTCTAATCCAACCTTTAAACCCTCGGTTATGGATCTCTTCTATACTCTGGGAGTGATGTTGTTCAACAATTACCTAAATATGCACTCTCTCTCGAGTAGATACACACTAAATAGGAACAGCTAATTGAGGGCCCTTCAATCAACCACAACAAAAATGTAGTTGAACAAATAGAGATTGAAAACCAAGCCTCAACGAGTTCCACCAAAACCTTAGATTAAAGAAGTTAGCTACTCATGCTCAAACACAATAAAAACTCAAAAGAAATCATAATTCTCAAAATAAAGATAAAAGAAAGAGAATAGAAAAACTCTAATTGTTTCTTGTCTTCTCACACTTGTTCTTGCCTCATACTTGAGTCTAAAAACATGCTTGCTTCTCTATTGGGCGAGTTTATAAGGTTTAAATAGGTTTAGGCTAATTATTATCGTGTTTTTCACTTTGGTCCTTCAGTTTTCTGACTTTTCAGTACTCGCCCGCAGCCACGGCAGAAACGTGGTGCGACCGCGGTGAAACACCAACGTTCTGAATCTTCTACCTTGCCCACCGCGGTCCAGCCGCGGTCGACCGCTGTCTCGGTGGGCTCCCTTCTAGCAATCTTTGCCTTTTTCTTGTTCTTTTCTCACGGGTTCTTTTCGATTGGCCTCAAACTCACTTAATTGACTTCAAAACGCTCCAAAGTATCTCCCATCATGGATTATATCCTGAAAAGCATAAAAACACTAATCAACGCATTTTGTTATCATTATTTGCACTTAAAACACACTAAAGTATGGTCCATTAAGGGTGAAAATATAGTCTAATTCACCTACTTTCAACACCCCACACTTAAACCGTTGCTCGTCCTCGAGCAGCAAAACCACACTCTACAGGCCTAATCTTCTAAAGCATTTCCCTACGGTGTCACACCACGAACATTTTACAAGCATTGTACCTAGTCGTGTAACATTTATGCCTCAAACAACGACTCTCACATGACATGCTATATTCTTACTTCCTCAAAGTACTCTACACAGAGGTCAAGACTTACCTTTCCGTCATGAATCACATGCCCTCATATCACACAATCGAGAGTAGTTCCACAAGAGTAATATTAAGAGCAAGTAGGAACTTAAAGTAGAAAGAATTCACTAACTCTCGGAAAAACATTCATATGCCACAAAGATACGCCATAGGCTTTTCCGTAGTGTAATACTCTACTAATCGAGTCCATTCAGTCTAAGATCAATTAGGTATTCAATTGGTTGTAGTGTAGGCTAAGGGACGGGTATGATATATTTAGATATAGTGACTAACCTCCCTAAGCACTTTTAATACAACTACTGTAGCTTTCAGCCCATTCTTATAATTGGCCAGAATTTCCACCACTCTCTTTAGATTACCCCAAAATTTCATTAGGTGCACTTTTTTCTTCAAGTCACCACCCATCAAAGACTGTATTTATTCATTGTCCTTCTTTCTTCCTATTTATTTTTCTTCTATGGTGTTCATTCTTTTATGATTCGCACCATTCTTTCTATTTCGTTGATTCCACTCAAAAACCAGACCACCATCCCACACTTAGACTTTTACATGTTCTCTATAATTAAAGTGCTTATAGGAGGTATAGGGTTCAAACAGTCAGGCTATTCAAATAATTGGGTACGGTTTGTAATGCGGTTGCCAACAAAATAGGCTTATAAGCTCAAAGGGGTTAACTATGGTGAATTGTAATCAGGTGGATACATATTTATGTCTGGCTTAACAAAGAAATGCCTATATCACTTCTAAGACTGAACAAACTACTAGTTCGCTTTGCATACACACAGGGCAAGTTCTAGGTATCAAATGTGGACATAGAGTACAATGCAAAATACCTTACACACATATGGCACATAATTCACTCCAGATTGGTTCATCAAAACACTCCACTGAGCATTCAAGTTAGTTACAACATGCAAAATTAAGGCATCTACAAGAGTCAACAAATGAGCCTAAGCGTCACACCCTAGGGTCTTTGGTGTTCGGGTGTAACACACAAAGGGATGCATTTTTGTCATTCAGCTCCTTTCCCAAAAGAAACCTAACAACTAAAAAAAATAAATAGAAAACTAACTATACCCGGTTCAAGCTAAACCCTTGGAAAAGAACTGCGGTCAAAAGAAAAACCAAGGGGGAGTTACTACACTACCTAAAAAGAAAATAAAAAATCTTTTTGGGTGTTTTATTTGGACTAACTTCCCTGAAGAACAGGTCCATCGTCGGGAAGAGTCCATTTTTTTTAAGCTCGACTCAATACCCTCAAGAGACCCGTCGAAAGGTGTCCGTCTTCGGGCTAAGTCAACACTAATCAAATAAAAACAATTTCAATTATCAACAACCAAACAAAACTAAAACTACCAAAATATACAACAACAAAAATATCCCCATCCCACACTTAAAAGATTGGCATGTCCCCATGCCAACAAAAGTAAAGCACAGTGAGGTAAGGAGACTTCCCTGGTGTTCAGTCGTCATCAGAGACGGTGGCCGGGTCGAGGTGACAGGCACGCCCTAATGCACGAAACCAGGCCATTATCCGCTTTTCGGACTTGGAATTTTGGGTGGCCATAGCATCCATTCTGACATTGAGGTTGTTCACAGAGGTGCGAAGGCCAGCCACATCATCCTCCAAGGTAGACAGCCGGGTGCTCCGCCGAGGTTGAGAGGGACCCGCTTCATCATGGGATTTCCTAGGTGGTGGAGCATCAGGTACAATCTCATCCTCGTCATCTACAGCAAGAGGGACCGGCTGCTCTTTGCCCACTGATATTTTGCTAGCTTTGAACGGGGCCTTCTTTGCCAGTTTTCCATCAAGGAGGTGATTCTCAGGGACCCTGGTTATTCGGCAGATCCTGGTGACTAGTGAAGGGAAGTAGAACCCTTTCACTATCTTAGGCGATCTGATGAACATTTCATCATGGAGCACCTAGGCCACATCGAAGTCAAGCCGGTTGACAAAGCACCAAACCATCACCGCACGAGTGGGATTGACATCAGTGGTATTGCTGGAGGGAAACAGGCGGCTATAGATGATGGTGAACCAGCATTTGGCCTCCCAAGTGAAATAATTGGAGTTCAACATAATGCCATGTTTTACCCATGTGGGCGCCCCTCCCGCACAGATTGTCTGCACAAGCATGGTCCAATTGACCGGTAGTTGCTGATGGAGTTGGTAGTGATCAATATCCCCAGAGAAGGCTGGAAGTCGGTATGCCCGACGTATTTCCTCAAGTGACGCATTCACCTTGGTTTGTCGGACCGTGACCACCCGGTTCTCATGTTCCAGGCAATTCGCGTAGAATTCTTGAACCATCAAGATATTAGCCTACTCAGGTTCTTCAAAGAAGATATCTAATTGGCGTCTCCTTATTTCAATGAACATCTCTGGGCATTCATGCTGTAGTGCGTCCCTGTCAATCGGAACTTCGTGGACCATTTTCCTGGCCGTTTTTGCCCCAAATCTATCTTCAACATCTTTTGAAACGAACCGGGTGGAGTCAAACTGCTAGTGCTCTCCGGTGTTCTTCTTTTCCTTGACTAAGACATGGTACCTGTGACAACAATGTTTATTGTCAGAGAGTGATCAATTTGTGTGCCTATCAGGTGATTACTCAGACTTCACCACCACGACGGTCACAATACAAAATATTCACTCAATGGGGCAATTTTACAAACACCAGGTAGGCATAATTCATGAGAAGCATATATTAGCCCTATATGGAACAAATCCTCCCCAATTTCAACCACAAACAAGTACCAAAGTCACTCCACCAATATGGAATCTCTCCCACCATAGTCAATTGTTACACTAAAACACCCTAAGTCAATTTCACAGAGAAAAAGACTCAAAAAGTCTAGCCTAAAAATGGTGGAGAATCACCTTTACATCTACAATACAACAATGAATCTACAAGAAAACAGAAAAATAGAAAAAATAAATAAAAGAGGAAAGGGGAGGAGAGACTTACTTGAGCAGGGATGTGGATGCAAGCAGTGGGTGGATAGCAATGGAGGTTTTAGATATAGAAGTGGTGTGAGTATGGGGAAGTTGGGGGAGAAAATATGGGGAGAGAGGGGAGAAGCATGAAGCTGCGAAGAGGAGTAGAGGGGAGAGAATTTAGGGATTTAGGTTTTAGAAGAGTGGGGAAGTGGAGGATGTGGGGTTAGTTTTAGAAGAATGGGGACAAGAAAATAGAATAAGCAAATTAAAAGATCACAAAAAATAATTCCTAAAATAACGTACCTGGGGCGGTAGTGACTCGCCGCGGTCGTGCCGCGGTCGCGACTGAGGCAAGGGTGGGAGATTTAGAAAGTACCAGTTTGGCCGCGGTCCAGTCGCACCGCGGTCGCGGGCAAAGTGATTCAGAAAGTGTAGATTATACCGCGGTGACGGTACCTCGACTATAACTTGTTTTTCTCCCAATGTTTTCTTACCAGATTTGTGTTTTGACCTTGTCTTCGCTCCACGTGCCTCCAAACTTTCCCTGCACACTCGATAATGGGTTAGTTGCATGTACATCAACCACAACACACACAAAAATAAAACAACTAAAATCATGGGTTGCCTCCCACGCAACGCTTGATTTAACGTCGCGGCACGACGAATACAACAATCAATGGGTTTCCTACCGCTTGATTTAACATCGCGGCACAACGCAGAATGAGCGCATTTAAGGCTCGCTCAACCTCTGAGGTTCAAAAAGATGCACCACACACAACTCCTTGGTTTCATTCATCCCCACATACAGTTTTAATCTCTGTCCATTAAACTTAAAGGCGTTGGACCCATCTTCAGTAGCAATCTCTACAGCACCAGAGGGAAACACTTCGACCACTCAAAATGTTCCAGACCATCGGGACTTGAGCTTACCCAGAAATAATCTCAATCTTGAATTATAGAGCAATACTTTATCTCCGAGTTTGAAGTTGCGTTCCACAATGTTTTTGTCGTGTAACCTCTTGATTCTTTCTTTATACAGCCTCGAGCTTTCAAATGCTTGATACCTGAATTCTTCCAACTGATGCAGCTCAGTGACTCTACTTGCGCCCGCATCATCAAGATCCAGGTTCAATTGTTTCAGTGCCTACCAAGCTCGATGTTCTAGTTCTACTGGCAGGTGACAGGCCTTTCCAAACACCAACTTGTACGGAGACATACCAATTGGCATTTTAAATGCAGTTCTATAGGCCCAGAGTGCGTCATCGAGCTTTTTTCGCCCAATCAGTTCTTGTGGAGTTCACCGTTTTTGTTAGCACACTCTTGATTTATCAATTTGATATCTCAACTTGCCCGCTCGTCTGAGGGTGATAAGGGGTTGCCACCTTGTGGTTCACATCATACTTAGATAGCAGCTTGTCGAAGACACAATTGCAAAAGTGGGTGCCTCTGTCACTGATAATGGCCCTTGGTATCCCAGAACGGGTGAATATGTTTTTCTTCAAGAAGCCCACCACCACTCTTGCATCATTGGTGGGTAGTGATGCAGCTTCCACCCATTTGGACACATAATCTACATCAACAAGTATGTACTTATTGCCATAGGAGCTGACAAAGGGACCCATGAAGTCAATCCCCCAAACATCAAACACCTCCACTTCTTGTATCGGGTTCATGGGCATCTCATGACGACGGGATATGTTCCCCGTCCTTTGACACTCATTACAGCCCTTCACCCATTGGTAAGCATCTTTGAACACAGTTGGCCAGTAGAATCCGGCCTCTAGAACCTTAGTTGATGTTCGAACTCCTCCAAAGTGTCCTACATATGCTGACGCATGACAAGCCTGCAAAACAGAAAATTGTTTATCTCGGGGACACACCTCCGGATCATGTTATCAATACAAATTCTAAACATGTGAGGTTCATCCCAATAACAATTGCGGCAATCACGATAAAATCTTTTCTTTTATACAGATGAGAGTTCATAAGGCTCAATACCACTTGCCAGGTAGTTTGCAATGGCTGCATACCATGGCACATCCTCCATGCTTGTGGTGAGTAGCTGCTCGTCTGGAAAGGTTTCCAGAATATCCTCTGCTTCCACTGCATTCTCAGCACCTTCAAGTCGCAACAGGTGGTCAGCGACTTGGTTCTTCGTGCCCTTGCGGTCACGAATCTCTAAATTGAATTCTTGCAGCAGCAGCACCCAACGAATTAGGCGCGTCTTGGATTCTTTCTTCTCAATCAAATATTTGATGGCTGCATGATCAGTGTACACAATCACCTTCGATCCGATCAAGTATGATCTGAACTTGTCAAAGGCGAACACTACTGCCAACATCTCTTTCTCGGTCAATGTGATGAGCTCCACTTAATGTCCTACTTGCATAGTAGATTGGGTGCATTATCTTATCCTTTTGTTGTCCTAACACGGATCCCACTGCGTAGTCACTGGCATCGCACATGAGCTCAAACGGTTGCTCCCGGTCAGGGGAAACAATTATCGGGGCCGAGACTAGCCACTTTTTCAGCTCCTCAAAAGCTACCCTGCAATCATTAGAAAACACAAAGGGGTTATCTTTTTCAAGCAACTTACAGAGAGGGTTGGCTATTTTGGAGAAATCTTTGATGAATCGCCGGTAGAACCAGGCATGCCCAAGGAAGCTACGTATAGCTTTGATCGATGTGGGTGGTGGAAGCTTTTCAATCACATCTACTTTGGTGCGGTCCACCTCAATTCCCTCGCTCGACACCAAGTGCCCCAAGACGATCCCTTCTTGTACCATGAAATGGCACTTCTCCCAGTTAAGCACGAGGTTCGTCTCAATGCATCTCTTTAGCACACGGGTCAGATTTGCTAGGCACTCATCAAATGAATTTCCCACTACTGAGAAATCATCCATGAATACCTCCATGATCTCTTCGACCATGTCAGTGAATATGGCCATCATGCACCTTTGAAATGTGGCAGGTGCATTGTAGAGGCCGAATGGCATCCTTCCGAAGGCAAATATCCCATAGGGACATGTGAAGGAGGTCTTTTCCCTGTCTTCAGGGGCAATGGAAATTTGGTTGTACCCCGAGTACCCATCCAGGAAACAAAAGTGGGACCTCCTTGCCAGCCTGTGGAGAATTTGATCGATGAAGGGAAGTGGGAAGTGATCTTTCCGGGTGGCAAGATTTAGCTTTCTGTAATCCATGCAAATTCTTCAGCCAGTGACGGTTCTTGTGGATATCAGCTCATTATTGTCATTCTTTACTACCGTCATGCCACCCTTTTTTCGGAACACATTGCACTGGGCTAACCAAGTTGCTGTCAGAGATGAGGAAAATGATTCTTGCATCTAACCACTTGATAATTTCTTTCTTTACCACTTCCTTCATGTTTGGGTTCAACCGCCTTTGATGTTCCCTGGAAGGTTTGTGTCCATCTTCCAGGAGAATTTTGTGAATACAATATGCCGGGATGATCCCTTTGATGTCTGCCATGGTCCACCCAATGGCAGTCTTGCACTCAGTGAGCACTTGTAATAGCTGATTTGCCTGCACATCTAATAAACTTGATGAGATAATAACAGGTAAAGTAGAGTTAGGTCCATGAAACGCGTACCTGAGATGGGCTGGCAGTGGTTTCAACTCCA
The DNA here is from genome assembly GCA_005239495.1 of Nicotiana undulata. Taxonomy (NCBI): domain Eukaryota; kingdom Viridiplantae; phylum Streptophyta; class Magnoliopsida; order Solanales; family Solanaceae; genus Nicotiana; species Nicotiana undulata. Next base: position 76,320 of record ML269668.1, read on the forward strand.
GTTTGGGTGGTTCTTCCACAGATGGTTTGGCTGGCGGGCTCTCTCTTTTCTCTAACTGTAATGGCTCAAACTCGAGAGCCCTCGACTAGACCCTTTTTCCTTCAAGTGCTAACACCCATTCTTCAAATTCTTCCCCATTTACCTCACCCAAATTCATCAAACATGCAACAAGGGGGTCCTCAATAGTTAAGGACACATCATCTTCCTCCACTATCACATCCACAACATCAATGAGAGAGCAATTGGCGAATTCACTTTGTCGCCTCATGGATTTTTGCACATTGAATGTGATTTCTTCAACGTTTAGTCTCATCTTGAGCTCCCCAATTTCACAATCAATGAGGGCTCTGCCTATGGCCAAGAATGGCCTTCCCAAAATTATGGGAATCTCCTCATCCACTCTACAGTCTAGTATCACAAAATCAGCAGGGAACACAAACTTCCCCACTTGCACCAATACATCATCCAGAATGCCTGATGGTCTCTTTACCGTCCTGTCAGCTAGCTGCAATAACATAGAAGTTGGTCTGGCTCTACCTATCCCTAGTCTCTTGTAAATGGCCAGGGGCATGAGATTAATATTGGCCCCTAAATCACACAGTGCTTTGGAAAAAGCAAAATTGCCAATGGTGCAGGGAATTGTAAAACTCCTTGGATCAGACAACTTCTCTACAATTGGTCGTGTCACTATAGCACTACAAGTCTGAGTAAGAGTCACAGTTGCCAAGTCTTGGAAATCAAATTTACTGAACATCAAGTCCTTCATCACCTTCGCATAGCCAGGCATCTCCTTTAGAGCATCAATTAGAGGAATGTTTACTTGTATCTATTTCAGCATATCCCAGAACTTTTTGTATTGTTCATCCTTTTGGTATTTGGCCAGCCTCTGAGGGAATGGAGCTGGCGGTCTCTTTTTCCCAGTGATTTGGGATTTTTCTTTCTCAGCCAACACCTCAACTAGCGGCTCTTGTTCTATCTCCACTTCTTTTTCAGCCTCACTCTGCGCATTGGGTTCTCCTTAAGCAGGTTGCACTGTTACCTTGGTCAGGTTTGTTAAATCATCAAGTTCAATCGGCACTGGTACCAGTGTCTCGGCCTGCCTACTTTTACGAGCTATCTCCTGTTCCAAGTCTAAGTCCTTGCCATTGCGGAGACTCACTGCTATCAGCTGCTTTGGGCCCTAGTCGTTAGGATTTACCTGAGTGTCTGCAGGTAAAGTCCCAAGTGGACGATTATTCAAGGATATTGAGATCTGGCCCATCTGCACTTCAATATGTTTGATAGCTGATTCGTGTGCATCTACTCTCTCACTGATTTTGGCAGTTGACCCAATCACCTGTTGCATCATCGATTCAGTTCTAGAAAATCCATCTTCTTGTCTCCCACCATGTTTTTGCTAAGGGGGGGGGGGGGGATATGTTTGTTGCTGATTGTGATTATTAAACCCTTGTGGAGTTTGGTAGGGCGCCACATTACCATGAGGTCTCATGGCACCCATGTTTCCACTGTTATGTTGCTGATGAGGTGGTCATTACGGCTGAGACTGCTGAGCCCAATTCTGTCCACCCTGTCTCTGGCCTCCATAGTTTGACACATAATTCATATTCTCCGGGTAGTGAGGATGATCACAATCTGCATTCCACTGATTACCAATTGGTTGAATAATGCAAGATGTGCATAAGCCCCCATTGGTAGTATCCACAATATGAACTTGCTGCTTTTGCCCCGACTCCTCTACCTTCTTCGTAAGTATGCTCATCTATGTCATCAAAGTTGCCATATTTTCAGCAATAGTGTTGGACGAATCTAATGGCACTGAGTGAACGATTGGGGTAATAGGTGCACCCCTGGTTTTCCATCCTGAATTTTGTGCCATTTTATAAGTAAAGCCTGGCTTTCTCTCCATGTCTTACTCAGGAATGCTCCACCAGCTGAAGGTTAAACGTTGGCTTTCACACCATCAACCAGACCCATATAAAATCACTACCCCAACATCTTTCTGGAATACCGTGGTGAGGACAGATAACCATCATCCCTTTAAGACGTTTCCATGTCTCCTGTAGTGTCTCCATAGGCTTCTTCCTAAAGCTCAAAATCTCATCAATTTGTTGCGTTGTCTTGTTCGGTGGATGGAATTTATTCAAAAATTGCTTGACCAACTCCTCCCATGTATAGAATTGATGGGGAGCGAGTTGAGCCAAGTCTGGGCTACTATTGTCACTGAGAAAGGAAACAACAACAGTCTTATTGCCTCCGGAGTGACGTTTGGTTGCCTCTGAGTCTTGCAAATCGACAGGAAGTTGTTCAAATGCTGTTGGGGATCTTCAATGTATGACCCCAAAAATAGTCCCTTATTCTGCAACAAGTGCAACATATTATTTGTGATTTGAAAGGACTCAACTTCTATCTAAGAGACCATGATTGCGATGGCCAGATTCTCCGTTGTGGGGTGTGCCCAGTCATATAAAGGCGCCTATGGTACCATGGGCACCCCAGGCTCCACAATCCGTCCGGCTGGGTCAACCACATCTTCCCCATTATTATTGTTGTTCCTATCATTCAGCTCTGCCATGTCTGTTTCAATGTGTTCAATGAGTGGTTGTTGCTTGCTTTTCCGGTTGGCCCTGTTCAAGGCCTTGAAAACTTTTTCGGGGTCTGGTAAGGCGTCAAATACTTCACCAATTCTCGTTGAGTTTCTAGGCATGCACATGTACAACCGATTCAGCAAACGTTAGAAATTCAATATAAGAATGAAATCAAAGAAAATTGACTACACTTAAGAATTTTTTATTTTCCTCCAACTACAATTGGTAATACCGTTAGTTCCCCAGCAACGACGCCAAAATTTGATCACGCTCAACTATGTCTAATAAAAGACTAAGCGGGCGTTGCAAATATAATCTGAGTATTTTTCCCAGAGTCGAATCCCACAGGGAACTAACGTATCAAATGTTGTTGTTAGACTACTAGATTCTCAATAATCAATTTCCCCAAAGGTTATGAATATCACTTTTTGGTATTTTTACTACTACAGCTGATGAAATTAAACAAACTAAAAGACAACTAATATTTAGATGTAAACAGATGCGATAAAGGTCTAAGGTTATGGTTTTCCCCGTTGATGAAATATCTTCTTGTATATTTCCTATAATTTTGGTTTAGTTATCTCTATCAATCATGAACACTTAGGCTATCATAAATCTCTCTCAAGTAATTATGATAATCTACTAGACGTACTCTCTCTAGTTATGCTAGCTAAATTGCATTACAGTTCACTTTAGATTGCATTCAAGGTATCGTTATCTCTAATCCAACCTCTAAACCCTCGGTTATGGATCTCTTCTATACTCTGGGAGTGATGTTGTTCAACAATTACCTAAATATGCACTTTCTCTCGAGTAGATACACACTAAATAGGAACAGCTAATTGAGGGCCCTTCAATCAACCACAACAAAAATGTAGTTGAACAAATAGAGATTGAAAACCAAGCCTCAACGGGTTCCACCAAAACCTTCGATTAAAGAAGTTAGCTACTCATGCTCAAACACAATAAAACTCAAAAGAAATCATAATTCTCAAAATAAATATAAAAGAAAGAGAATAGAAAAACTCTAATTGTTTCTTGTCTTGTCACACTTGTTCTTGCCTCCTACTTGAGTCTAAAAACATGCTTGCTTCTCTATTGGGCGAGTTTATAAGGTTTAAATAGGTTTAGGCTAATTATTCCCGTATTTTTCACTTTGGTCTTTCAGTTTTCTGACTTTACAGTACTCACCCGCGGCCGCGGCAGAAATGCGGCGCGACCGCGGTGAAACACCAACGTTCTAAATCTTCTGCCTTGCCCACCGCGGTCCAGCCGCGGTCGACCGCGGTCGTGGTGGGCTCCCTTCCAGCAATCTTTGCCTTTTTCTTGTTCTTTTCTCACGGGTTCTTCTCGATTGGCCTTAAACTTTCTTAATTGACTTCAAAACGCTCCAAAGTATCTCCCATCATGGATTATATCCTGCAAAGCATAAAAATACTAATCAGAGCATTTTTTATCATTATTTGCACTTAAAACACACAAAAGTATGGTCCATTAAGGGTGAAAATATAGTCTAATTCACCTACTATCATCTATTGACTATGATCTTGCCTCTCTGCTAACATGTCCCTCAGTATGTATTTGATCCACTTGATGACATGTTACTTCTGTGATTACTTGGCTCATCACAATGCACGTTCCCGTCATGTTTAAATGTTGTCTTGTTTCTTGTTATGATACTAGGATGTATAGTTAGCATAATTTCCATCCGTGTTTCAACTTGTTTAGTATTGTGCATCTGTGCATAATAATCTTTGTCAATCCTGCAAACTTGTTCTTTCCTTAACTCTTTCAATATGTGACTGCCTATGTGTTAAGTGTTGGACCTGGTAAGTGTTTAACCAAAGAATTAGATCCTTTGACCAAATATATTTTTAGGATGAACGCGGGTTTCTGATAACCAAGGTAATAATGATAATTGCGAATAAACAAGTAAATGGAAAATAATGAGATGCACATAAAGTAAAATGTATTATAATCGTAGTTCGGATGTATCTTACAAGTTATATTTTATTCCCTTATATAGGAATATCTTAATATAACGTCTACCTTTTACAATGATCGCACATTAATGACTAATTATGACATTAATGTAATGTTACAAAGAGTAATCGTAAATGTTGCGTGAAGGTTGTGTAACGTGTGGATCATTAATTGAAGATCTCTGAATCTGCCCGTAGCTCTGTCCGGATTCACTCCGACCGTGTCTCTTCCTTGTCTCAATCAGATTGAGTTTTCTGTAGCTGATTACCCTGTAGGTATATTGTGTCGTGCCTCTTTGCCTCGTTCCTCATTACAGAATCCTGTCCAGCTGTCATGTTTTTATTGCTCCACATAACTGGCTGAGTAATCAAGAATTATTATGCGTGTGAAGCTCGTTTTACCAATACAGATAGTCCCCCCACTTACCATTTATTTATCTCTTAATATTTGGTAAGTGGATACTCATTTATGGCGGGAATATTTTTCCGCCGCTTCCCTCAAAACATTGCATCTTTCTCTGAACGTAGGCATCACTTGTCACTTCCATTTAATGTTTAAGCCACGTATCAATTCCGGGTTGGTTATGCAATTGTTCAGCACCTTTTAGGGCTTTTTGCGGCTGCATCAGTCACGAAGTGACACCTTCAATTATGGCTTTCACATCATTGTTTTTTCCCATTTTTGACGGTTGTCTTCGAGTATAAATACCCCTTTTCCTTTATTTACTTTCACGAAAAAACTTCTAACTTTCATTCTTTATTTGTAAAGAACTTTTTCCTTGTCTTTGTAAATATGTCTTCTTCGAACGAGTCTAAGGGAGTTATAAATGTAGAAGATTTGACTCCCTCTTCTGTTCTGACGCGGAGCCGGAGAGGTGGTAGGTTGAGGAGCTTAGGTTCTACTCCTTCAAGGGGTTCTTCCTCTTCTCAAATTACTTCCCCCTCTTCTTCTAGGTATTTAACTTCTCCGTGAGCTAGGGCTTCCAGATCTTCGTCCAAAGGTAGAGAATCACGAACCTTTGCGTGAACCGCGGGTCGATGAAATAGTACCTGCAGAGTTTACCTTCGCTAGGTATAGTCAGGCACTTAGAGATCAACTTTCTTCATTGTCATCTCTTGATAGTGCTGATAAGTAACCTACCCTGCAGACTGAAGGTTTAATTCCTCTTATATGCATGGGCTGTTTTTGGAAGTTTGATTTTCATGTCGTTTGTTCCAAATGGCAATCAAAGAATAACGTCTTACAAGATAGGATATTCTTTTGTTTATACCTATCCTTTTACCTTAGGGTTCAAGCCTCCCATCGACCCAGTTATCATCGAGTTCTGTCGATTTTTCAAAAAAAATTTGGAACAAGTCGGTCCTCTTATATGGCGAGTCGTTGCATGTCTTAGATGTTTAGCTACTTTAGCTTCGGTCCCCTTCACCTTTAATCATCTTATTCACCTTTATTCCCCAATGCTATTCCGTCAAGGAATTTTTATTCTGGCTGCCGGGAGTAAAAGAGTGTTGGTGACTCCTGACGATGATAAGGATCGAGGTTGGTTTCTTCGGTATATTGTTGTGCCTACTGCTGGTTTAGTAGGTGAAGAAAATCTTCCCTTCCCTGAGAAGTGGAATGATGCGCGTGAGTACATTTTTACTCACATTCCTTGATTTTTGCTTTTGATATTTTATTAATGTCGTAGCTGTTTCTTCTTTTTGCAGCAATCATGGGAACTGTCGAGAATGTCTCCGATTTTCGAGATTAGGTAGAAAAGCTTTTGTTAACCGCTCCGTTGGAAGAACGTTCATGGAAGTACTTCTCTGGGAAGTACGGTTGGAGAGTTAAGACTCACGGTAAGCGAAGCTTTTATTTTTGCTTTTTTTTCTTGTTTAAGCGTTTCTTTTTTACTCTTTATATTTTGACATGGTTTCCCGCTCGTGGAGTTTCTGATGCGTCTATTCCCAAGTTGTCCCTGGCTCAGGCCCAGGAAATCATTTCAGGTTCTTCTTCTTCAAAGAGGAAGGCAGGTGGGTCAAGGACCTTGGAAGAAGAAGAGGAAGAGGAGGGCACTATGGTCCATAGGTCACGCAGAAGAAAGGTGGTCTCAAACAACGAGTCTACACCTGTCATTGTGCCTTCCGTGCCTGCAGTTGGACTTTCTACCTTCGAGGATGCTACTCCCTCTCCCGTGCATGAATCTTTTGACCATTTGTTCCGTGAAGGTTTTGGTCCTATTGCTGATGAAGCTCCCTTGGATATTTTCTCTCCTTCTCCCGTGGCTACTCCTGCTCCTGTCGTTGCTTCCTTTCCCGTGGCTTTTTCGGCCCCTCAGACTTCCTTTATCGTGTCTCCTGCATCTCTAACTGCTTCCGTGCCTTCTTTTACAGAAGTAGGGTCTTCTAGCAGGGAGATGAGGCAGGTGATGATAGAAGTTCCAGCAGAGGGTAGTCTCTTTAAAAAGTCTGGCCAGCTTGATGTGTGGTTGAAACCATTGATAGGCCCGACAGAGAGAGCTAAGTTGGACAGCCACAGTTCCCTTACATGGGCTAATTAAATCGTGCATACTTCATTAAAGGTAAAATGCATTTTCTTGTGTTCATTCTTGTACATGTATTTACCATATCTAATTGACTTTCTTTTTCAGATCAATCTTATAGGCACTGAGCTTATGAAGAGGGTTTCTAACACGGAGCAGAAAGTGAAAGAATGGCGGGCTGAAGCAGATAACTGGAAGGAGCAGTATGAAAGCTTAAGGCTCGACATGGAGGCCGTAGAAGAAGAAAAATGCACCTTGGAGCATCAAGTGAGAGTCATGACGACAGAGTTAGCCGTGGAGAAAGCATCTTCTGATCAGGAGAGCAAAGATAAGAACGTCCTTGAATCCTTATTTGCAAAGCAGTTGTCTCGTGCCTCTGAGGAGATCAGGAATTTTAAGGCCTTGCTGAACCAAAAGGAGGAGTATTCAGGCGAGCTTGTGCAATCACTTACTTAGACCCAAGAGGATCTTCGCAACTCTTTGGAGTAAGTTCAACTCTTGGAAAGGTCTCTCGCTCCTTTAAGGGCCTCCAATGATGCTGATGTGGTTGAGAGGGACGAACTAAGAGTTAAGGTTATGCTATGGGAAAAAGATTACGAAACTCTTGAAGATAAGACAGTTGTTGATGTTAGTTGGGTGTATATGAACTCTCGCCTCGACACATTGACTGAAATGAGTCGTGAGGATTTCGACCTTAATGCTGAAATTGCAAAAATCAAGGAGGCCATTGAGAAGGCTCAACAAGGTCTGAATCTCTCTTCACCTGAAGGTCAGGCTTCTGTTGTTCAAGTCTCTTCGTCCCCAGCTGCTCCTGTTCCCTCTGCTAGTGAAGTCAATCCCCCTTCCGAAGAAGTTTAAGAAGTTGGTTCCTCTTTTTTTCTTTTGTTTCAATTGGTGGTTACCCCCAGTCTCATCGGGAGTAAGCTTGGATCCTTTTAAGTCCCCAAATGACAACTTAGGGGTACTTGAATGTATATAAACTTTATACGGCTAAGTATAAGTTAATACTTAGTTTACTTAGCCGTTAGTATATTAATGCATGTATGACTTTTGTTTTGAGTTTCTGTTCCACTCTTTATGTCTTTTGCATGCTTCATTTTTGAGGTTTAAGTTTTACCTCTGAGTTTTGCATATAAAATGCTTGGATTATCCGTAACTTTTCGTAGAAGGTACGGTTTTATGAAAGAGGGCCCTTTTTTGGATCGACACTTAATGAAGAAGACGTCTCAACTTCATAATGGTGTAAAAATGCAATAGAGAGATAGGAATTTTTCACATGTTTAACAAAGTTTCTGAAGAAAGTTTTTGTGTCGAACTTTCATAACATTTTACATGTGTTTGATTATCGTCTAAAACTCTTGTTGCAACTGTTTTCTTTTAACAGGTTTGATATACACTTGTATTTTGTAACTGTTTTCCTTATGTAATAGTTTTTTCGAGTTAATATAGGGGAATAACTGTTTTTTGTTTGTAACAGTTTTCACAAAGGTATGGGTTTTTACCAGTAACTGTTTTTATTGACAACAGTTTTTAATAAACACGAGGGTGATGCTTTTTTATTCGTAACTTTTTTTTGTTTATAACAGTTTTTGGAATAAATGCAAGGATAGTGATCTTTCATCCGTAACTGTTTTCTATTGATAACAGTTTTCTGTATGAGTATAAAGATTTCATAACTTTTTTTAGTTACAATGGTTTTTTGAATGAGTACAAAGATGATGATCTTTATCCACAACTGTTTTTAGTTACAACAGTTTTCTAGATAAGTACAAAGATGTGCATTTCTCCCTCGTGACTAATATTTTGCCTTTTAACCTATGTTTGTTTATATCTATGAACATTGTTCGAAGGTTTTTGAATCAGGATTTTGTGTTTTTGAGTCTTTGGCTCTATCGATTTTGCTCGTATCACTTGACTTGTTAGGTAGATGGATCTTCAGGCTCGAGCTTTGATTTTTTGATAGTCTTCTTTGCTTCGTCTTTGCCTTCCATAATGTATAGTCCCCCAAGTGTTTGAGCTTTGAAGAATGAAATCTCGAGCACTTGACTATTCCTTCTTTGTGGTCCTTTTCCTGAAAAGGAAAAACATACGGGACTCGAAGGTATATATATGTTTTAGATGATGACTGCTTAACCCTTTAAAACGTCTATCAGAAAGTGTAACCCTAGACCGGGAATTCAGTTACTTCCTCGCGTCTTTGCAGGTCTAATATCATCATTTGGTGATGGGTTAGCTTCTTTCCTATCATCTAAAAGGGTTAGTAAAATTTTAACTGTACAAATATGAAATCGAACGTAGAGATACCTGACCGGGGGTATTCCTTTTCCTTAGAAGTAATACTTCTTCAAATGGATGGCATTCCAGCTTGTTGGTAAGATCGTGTCATACATAGCTTCCAGCTCATAGGTGCCTTTCCCAGCGATGCCTCGGACTTTGTAGGGTCCTTCCCAATTTGGGTTTAACTTTCCCGCACCAGCTTTTTTTGTTGAGTGGAAGACTTTCTTGAGAATGAAGTCCCCAATTTTGAAGTATCTGAGGTGAGCTTTCTGGTTGTAATAACGCTCTATGATTTGGTTTTGAGTTGCCATACGTACCAGCGCGGCTTCTCTTCTTTGTTCGAGCAAGTCCAGATTAGTTCTCAACTCGTCGATGTTTGTATCTTCCGTGGCTGTTGTAAACCTTATACTTGGTTCGCCAATCTCCACCGGTATTAAGGCTTCTGAGCCATAAACAAGCGCGAATGGAGTTTCGCCCGTGGCTATTTTTGAAGTTGTTCTATAAGCCCATAGCACTGTAGGTAATTCATCAGGCCAATTTCCCTTGGCTTTCTCTAACCTTTTCTTTAGGTTGTTGAGGATGACCTTATTCGTTGATTCAGCTTGCCCATTAGCCACGAGGTGATATGGTGTTGAAGTAATTCGTCTGATTTGCCAGCTTTCGAAGAATTCTGTGATTTGCGAGCCTATGAACTGCGGGCCATTATCGCATACGATCTCCTTCGGTATTCCAAATCGACATATTATATTTCTCTATATGAAGCTTTTTACTTCTTTTTATCGCACCTGTTTAAAGGCTTCCTCCTCCACCTATTTCGTGAAATAGTCAGTTAATACGAGTTAAGAACCATACCTTTCCTTTAGCTACGGGAAGGGGTCCCACTATGTCCATCCCCTATTTCATGAACGGCCATGGCTATATCACTGGGTGAAATAACTATGATGGTCGTTGCATATTGTTAGCAAATTGTTGGCATTTGTCGCATTTGGATGCGAAGCCCTCAGCCTCTTCTTCCATCTTAGGCCAATAGTACCTAGCTCTGATTAGGGTTTTGACCAAGGATCTTGCTCCTGCGTGATTTCCACAGTGTCCTTCGTGGACTTCCCTCATCACAAACTCAGTTTGGTTAGGTCTGAGGCATTTTGCTAAAGGACCTCTGAACATTTTGCAATTTAAAGAATTGCAAATGAGGCAGTACCGCGCAGCTTTTCAGCGAAGTGCTTGAGCCGCTTTTTTGTCTTCAGGTACGGTGCCATTCTGCGATAAATTTAAAATTTGGTTTCTCCAATCCCAGGTTAAATTGTTAAAAGTTACCTCATTTTTATCTTGGTCTATTGCTGAATGGAACAGATGGACGACAATTGTATTGTCTTCATTTGTTACTTCTGTAACTGCTGCGAGGTTAGCCAATGCATATGCTTCTGCATTTTCCTCTCTAGGTATTTGTATTACCTTCCACGTTTTGAATTGCCTTACGAGATCTCGTGCCTTTTCTAGATATTGTTCCATCCGAGTCTCCCGAGCATTATAAGTCCCCTGCATCTGATTTGCTACTAGCTGAGAGTCACTTTTGATTACGATTTGCTCGATTGAGAATTCTCGTGTCAGTTCCAGCCCTGCAATGACAGCTCCATATTCCGCTTCATTGTTAGTTATAGGACAACATTTGATAGCTTGCCACGTCTTTTCACTCGTGGGTGATATTAAGACTATGCCTAACCGGCACTTGTTACATTAGAAGAACCATCAGTAAATAGGGTCCATAGACCCGAATTAGCATTGTCAAAAAGTTGTAACTCTTTTACCACTTCAGGGACAATGCTATTATTAAAATCAGCGACGAAATCAGTTAAAATTTGAGACTTTATTGCAGTCCTAGGCTGATACATTATGTCATGTGTTACACCCCGCAATATTATGTCAATATTACGTCGCGCATTATTATATTACGACAATGTCACCCTCTGCAGTAATATATTACGATGATGTTATGTCCTATAGTAATAAGTTACGACAATGTTGTACCCAATAGTATTACATTACAAGTGATGTTACGCTTCGCAGTAATACGTTACGAAGATGTTGCACCCTGCAGTAATGTATGTTAAATTTGTCGTAAGGTAATTTACATCAGTCCAAGTAAAAGATTATATGGAAATTATAAGGATTAAGCTATTTCACAAGCGAGTAGTAAATTCATGAAGGTGAAATGGGGAGCAAGTCAAAGAAAATGAATTTTGTCCAAGTTTGGCATTTTGGGATAAAATACGGGTCGGGCGATAATACCCGATAATTATAGACTGGTACCATGCAAGGACCATGGTAGTACGATGTATAAAGTATATTAAAAATAAGTAGAATTTTGAGTAATTCGAGATAATTTTTAAATTATACAGGTAATTAGTTAATTATCGGGTAACGGGACATTACCCAGTTAACTAATAAGTGGGTAAAGATTAATAATCTTCACCCACCCTTCCACGTGGCATAAAGCCACAATGGCAAAGGATGACTCTTGGTCACTTTTCCAGATGGCTACTATGTAATAACCAAATCATGACTTAAGTTAAAGTCTTGATAAGATTTGTAAATATTATCCATGAGATTTAGTAGGAATTCCTTGTAAAGGACAAACCACAATCTGCCTTTGGCTTAAAGCCAAGGACGTTGAAGAAGAAGCAATTTCGTCCAAAGTTCAACAAATCAAAGCAAGATTCCGTTCCTCAATTTCAAAAACGCAGAAGCTTAAATCCAATTTTTGGGTTCTAAATTCAATCCACGAATGTTTCCAACGGGATATTTATACGGAGTTGTTCCTACTCCAGGTATGTTATATACGCACCACCACCTGATCATCTGGTATACGATGATGATTTTGCCCACAGTAGCTGATATGATATGATGGGATGCCCTCAGAAGCCGATGATGTTATGAAACATATACCTATGCACGACATGACATTCATATGCATATGCAGGATGCTAAAAGTGATTTATTATTTACAGAATTATCCAGACATATAGGTTGAGTCATGTACTCTATATGTCATATATGTCTCTTATGTATTTATTTATGTGCCTTACATACTCGGTACATTATTCGTACTGACGTTCCTTTTTCCTGGGGACGCTGCGTGTCATGCTCGCAGGTCCCGATAGACAGGTCGAGAGCCCTCCAAGTAGGCTATCCGCTCAGCGGAAGATGTTGGTGCACTTCATTTGCTTCGGAGTTGCTTGTTTGGTTAGAATGATTTAGACGTGTAATGTTTGGTATGGCGGGACTCTGTCCCGACCTTTATGACATTTATGTACTCGTAGAGGCTTGTAGACATATGTCGTGTACGTGAAAGATTGTACGGTCTTGTCGGCCTATGTTTTGAGTTTATAAATGAGTATGTTGGCCTATTAGGCTCGTATGTCACGTGTATATGATGATGTAATAAGAAAGATACATTATGTTGGTGCTCACTTGAGTAAGGTACCGGGTGCCCATCGCGGCCCATCGGTTTAGGTCGTGACAAAACGTGGTATCAAAGCCTTTCTGTCCTAGGGAGTATACAAGCCGTGTCTAGTAGAGTCTTGTTTATGGGAGTGTCGTGCACCACACTTATATGCAAGAGGCTACAGGGCATTTAGTATTGTCACTCTTTCTTCTTACTCTAGATCGTGTGGTAAAGCTTAGTTGTAGGAACTAAATTTCCTAAACTTTATCTTATTCATAGTACGACGATGTCTACACCCTGAAAGACGATTTGTAAGAGATATAGTTGTGGAAGAGCTGAGTTAGAAGAACTCGAATTTTGCATCATACTTATGATGGATAAATATGAAGTATTCAGCAGATCATGTGTATGCTAAGATGTGTAAGCTTCTTGATAAGGATTCCAAAGGCAAGAATGCCTATCCACTTTTGAGATTAAGAAAAGGAAAAAAAATCGGAAAGTAGACATAAGTTCCAGCAAGTAAAAGAAGCAAGGTGAAAAAGGAAACGAGGTTCCCAGTTAATGAATATTATCGGTACTTTCAACTCAAGAGGGAGATATACGCATTTTGAGTTACTTTCAATAGTAATAGAGGTATGTACAATTGGCCACACCCATCTCAGTTATGCCCTATGAGGGCTAACAAAAGAAGTATAAGAGAGGGACGGATATCACGATCCGGCTGGGGTTAGAGTGGCCCAAAATGGTGGATAGATTGTTTGCGTTAATCGACATTTCCGAAGGTTATTACAAAGGTTCTAATAGATCTCCTTGTTAGATACCTAGATGGTGCACTCTAAAAATTTATAGGTGGATATGAGTACTACAAAGATAGGAACTGAAAACCTTGAAGGGATAAATATTACCTTAAGTGTGGCTCTCATCCCTAGTAGAGCGAGGATGTTGAGCAACCCAAAGAGCCATTGGATGGAACAAAGGGAACTAAAAGCAAAAGAATATCTTGTTGAAGTTTTCATAATAAAGTGATAGACAGAAATGTTCGCAGGAAATAAGAAGAGAGCTAATGAAGCATTAAGAGTAAGATGTGATACATGGATGGCAACGGTAGGCCAAAAAGATGACAGTATTATAGAATCTATAGTCAAGTGAAGAAAGAAATGAGGGATGACAGACCTTAGGACAACAAAAGAGTATACGCCATACAGTCACATCCTCATTTCGATAAATAAGTTCGCGACGCTAACGTGATTCAGAAGAAAAAGTTAGACCCAGAGTAATAGAAGTCATCATGGACTGGTGGAAAAAGATAAACTAAACATGAATTAGGGACTGAGTGATTTGATGGTGGTCGGCATCATGAGAACTTCATATTGTGTTCCGGCAATAATAGAATGGACCACAGAGGAAGATTCATGAGAAACTCAGAGAATGGTTATTCAGGAAAACGCTTCCCTAAAGCAAGCAATGTGAGCAAAGTTAAGCTTAAGGGATTGTATGTGCCAGTTACACTAAGTATCACCCTCGTGAGTGAGGAATTTTGTTATCTTTGGTACAGAAGGATTTCCGCAAGGCGAGTAAGGGTCATCGATGATGTGAAAAGACGCCAAAGATGAAGAGGTAACACATCTATAGGTAGATCCTCGTGGCTTCAACTCTTAGTATTCCCATAAAGGGGGGAATATGGAGTGATATGGTGTTAAGTAAGAATTAAGTGATTCTAGTAGCTACGAAATGGTAAAGGAAGAATGCAATAAAAATAAGAAAGGGATGAGATTGCACTATTCAAAGCCTACAGATAGGCTACGATCCCAGAACATTATGCAAACACAACGTCAAAGAGAATAAGTGAGGTGTTCCTGCCCGGAATGTTATGGATAAAGAAGGAGCCTGTGCGAGACATAAGTTAAGATGGAGGAAATAACCTAAGAAAGATTACGAGGAATATTGATATGAGAATGGGCCAATGAGTAGTTAGTAATTGGTCAGGAAGATCCCAGTTATGGCTAAACAAGAGGTTACAGACGAGTCATCAGATCGTGTAAGATAAACATAGTATAACCCAACATGGAGAATTCAGCCTCGAAGAATATCATTATAATACTCAAAGATATATATTCAAACAAGAGTCGGGGTAGTTAGAGGTACCGTATGAGTGTTACGGGGATAAAAGAAAGTGCCACGGGGAAGATAGTCAAAATATAAGTTTAGAAGCAATCATACAAGCACAAGGGCATGTAAATAAGCAACTACAGATGATTATAGGCAAGTAAGGACATCAAAAAGGTCCGTAATAAGCCCACAGCTTTACGAGAGTCAAGGGTTCTCCCTAAGTACTACAATGAAAGACTAGCTGAGGAAATAAAGAAGAAGGCTTCAACCTAAGCACAATGACCTAAAAAGAAAAGGGTCGTGTAACAACTGTCTCACAACAACATTGTAAGCACTCCAAAGAAAAGTGGCCCCTACCGTGGTTAATGAATAGGAAAAAAAAGTTAAAGTAAAAATTCGAAGGTCATATGAGTTGCATGAAAACTATAGCATGCGTGGGAACCAAGATAAGCTAAGTATGCACACAACAAGGGGGGCAGGAAGACCCGGAAAGGAAATAGCTTACACTGAAGAAAGCTAAGAAGGAACAAAAGAAATTATTCGATCAATGATCCCGAGTTGGTTACGTTATGAACACACTTAAGAGTTTGGAGTCTTATACCTTCACCATATACAGCCGTAGAAGATTCTGGTCTACGTCAAAAGAAAGAATCGAGCCCAGGTCATAAATGAAGGATTGAATTGTTAAAGGATTTTATCATAAATATCCCTCAGCGCCTATGAAAGGCTAAAGTAATAACTAATACTAGGAGCCGCAGGTCGAAGGATATCTTAAGCCTACGTAGAGGCTGATCAGAAAGAAGAGGATACTAAAGAGTTACATCGACTAAGCAAAACAGGAGGGACCAAGAGAATTATAAACCTCAGGATCACTCTTAAGTAGCGGAGGTATAAGGAAGATAGTACCGTAGCCATATTTTATAATAACTTTATGATGAAGCCAACTGAAGAGTACCAGCCTCATAAGAAGTAAGTACGAAGCTCCCACCAGATTGTGTATGCACCAGAGGTGTAAGAATTATAATAGATCTTCAAGTTATGGACGTGAATTATACCTATGTGTAAGGGAGGTCATGAAAGAGATAGAAGATATGATGCGAGATTTTAAGGTAAGTAAGGTAAAGGTGAACAACGTACGAGATACTCAAAGGCAGAATATGTGAATAGTCCATACCTCGGATAGAAGGCTAGAAGTGCTAGGATTCAATATCCAGGAATGATAGTGGCATATCTCATAGCCTATGGTTTCTAGGTATCAAGGAGGCTAACTAAGACAGTAAAGAAGCGTTAGAGACGATGTGATGTCTCGCTTGATGTCCCAGAATGACATAAGGAAATCTATGATGCAAGCAAGTTGAAAGATTGCAAGTAATATAAATAGAGTTGTGTAGGTCGCAAGCCATTACATGGTGAAGCGACAAGGTTCTAGAAGACGAGAGTAAGGATAAGAAAGGGCGGGTGAGAAGGTAACGAAAATGGATAAGTCCTCAGGATTAAGCCCATGAAAACAAGAAGAGCATATGGTTTCTCTAAATTATACAAAGCTCACTATAGCCTGAATGAACTCAAAGGAGTCTAAATGATTCAACGAAGAAAAGATTCGGATTTTATAAATTGGACAGGATTAAAGTACCCACGCAAGGTGAATCGCATTGGGATGCTGTGAGGTACAGTTATGAAAGTAGGGTATCGCCCCAGGTGGATCAATCTAATCATTTCAGACGTTATCCGATAAAACGTGAATCCTAGCAGCAATATTACATAAAAGGTTAAGTTATCAGTGGTATATTGTAGATCATTATTGAGGTGAATCAATAATGGATGGACAAAAGTTACAAAGTATGAGGTAAGATTAGGCCGTTATTCTAAAGATGAACAGTAATAAGGAAGCATTAGAGAACTTAAATTTATACATATGGAATGAGCAACGAGAGTAAGCTGGGATTTGGTAGCAGACCTCAGCAACGATAAATAAAAGTAAGAATTATGGAAATAAATTCATACGGATGGTTAAACGGACCTATGCAATGAGATATAACAATATTTGTGAATTCAACCAAGTACCGAGCGAAGAACTTCAGTATACTCATCAATTCCCAAAGGGACATCTCAAGATCTACATGTGAAGTCTAGAGATTGGGCACCCTGATAAGATCAAAACTATACAGGCTGCATAATGAAGGTAGCAACAGTTACGAGATTGGAAGGATTCCGACTACAAGTTATGGTCTGAGAATGAGGCCTAAGAGGGGGATGCCCTAGACTTTGGACTTATTCACAGAATAGTCGCCTAGATGGCAAGGAAAGTTCTAAAGTATTCGAAAGATATAAGTTAAGAAAATGATAAGATCATTAGTCGACATTCGAGGAAGAATGTTCCAAATTGGGGAATGATGTTACACCCCGTAATATTACGTGAATATTACGTCCCGCAGTATTATATTACGACAATGTCACTCTTTGCAGTAATATATTACGATGATGTTATGTCCTATAGTAATAAGTTACGAGAGTTTTGTACCCAACAGTATTACATTACAAGTGATGTTACGCTTCGCAGTAATAAGTTATGAATATGTTGCACCTTGCAGTAATGTACGTTAAATTTGTCGTAAGGTAATTGACATCAGTCCAAGTAAAAGATTATTTGGAAATTATAAGGATTATGCTATTTCAAAAGCGAGTAGTAAATTCATGAAGGTGAAAGGGGGAGCAAGTCAAAGAAAATGAATTTTGTCCAAGTTTGGTATTTTGGGATAAAATACGGGTCGAACGATAATACCCAATAATTATAGACTAGTACCATGTAAGGACCATGGTAGTACGATGTATAAAGTATATTAAAAATAAGTAGAATAGTGAGTAATTCGAGATAAATTTTAAAGTATACAGGTAATTAATTAATTATCGAATAACGGGACATTACCTAGTTAACTAATAAGTGGGTAAAGATTAATAATCTTCACCCACCCTTCCACGTGGCATAAAGCCACAATGGCAAAGGATGACTCGTGGTCACTTTGCCATATGGCTACTATGTAATAACCAAATCATGACTTAAGTTAAAGTCTTGATAATATTTGTAAATCTTATCCATGAGATTTAGTAGGAATTCCTTGTAAAGGCCAAACCACAATCTGCCTTTGGCTTAAATCCAAGGACGTTGAAGCAAAAGCAATTTCGTCCAAAGTTCAACAAATCAAAGCAAGATTTCGTTCCTCAATTTCAAAAACGCAGAAGCTTAAATCCAATTTTTGGGTTCTAAATTCAATCCACAAATGTTTCCAACGGGATAATTATACAGAGTTGTTCCTACTCCATGTATGTTAAGGCTATCCCTTCTTTATTTTGGCATGGTCCAAATTATACTGAAGAAACGAGCAAATACACAGTTTTTATAAATTACTCTATTCATAGAAATAGTAGGGATGTCTATATTCTTGATTCCCCATGAGAATTATTATTATTTTCTGTTCTTGGGTCTCAGAATAATACGCAGTTGGAAAAGTTTATCCGGAAGGAATATTGAGATTATTACATACCTTTCATACATTTCATACATGTGCATTGACCCATGACCAGATGGTACGCGTATATATATGTATATGGGATATGGGAAAAGGTTACGGCGTTATATACGCACCACCACCTGATCAGCTGGTATATGATGATGATGTTGCCCACAGTGGCTGAAATATTATTCAAACGATGTTATATACGCGTATATATATATATATGTATATGGGATATGGGAAAGGTTATGGCGTTTCAGCTGGTATACGATGATGATTTTTTCTATAGTGGCCGATATGATATGATGGGATGCCCTCAGAGGCCGATGATGTTATGAAACATATACTCATGCACGACATGACATTCATACGCATACGCAGGATGCTAAAAGTGATTTATTATTTACAGAATTATCCAAACATACAGATTGAGTGATGTACTCTATATGTCATCTATGTCTCTTATGTATTTATTTATGTGCCTTACATACTCGGTACATTATTCGTACTAACGTCCCTTTTGCCTGGGGACGCTACATTTCATGCCCGCAGGTCCCGATACATAGGTCGAGAGCCCTCCAAGTAGGCGATGTTGGTGCACTCAATTTGCTTCGGAGTTGCTTGTGTTGGTTAGTATGATTTAGACGTGTAATGTTTGGTATGGCGGGACTCTATCCCGACCTTTATGACATTTATGTACTCTTAGAGGCTTGTAGACATATGTCGTGTACGTGAAAGATTATACGACCTTGTCGACCTATGATTTGAGTTTATAAATGAGTATGTTGGCCTATTAGGCTCGTATGTCACGTGTATATGATGATGTAATAAGAAAGATACATTACGTTGGTGCTCGGTTGAGTAACGTACCGGGTGACCGTCGCGGCCCATCGGTTTGGGTCGTGACATCATGCTCGCTTAATTCTATGGCCTATTTGGCTAACCTTCCTAATAATACCTGTTTATGCAGGATATTTCTTAATGGATATGAGGTCACAACTATGATTGGATGACATTGAAAATATGGTCTTAATTTTCTAGATGCCATAATTAGAGCCAAGGCTAATATTTCTAGATGTGGGTATCTAGTTTCAGCATCTAATAAAGTCTTGCTTACATAATAAATTGGAGATTGTTTACCTTTGTCTTCCCTTACCAGTACTGCACGTACGGCAATTTCTGCAACGGCAAGGTAGAATATACAACCTCTCCCCCTCTTTTGGCTTTGATAGCAACGGGGTTTTTGATAGATAAGCCTTCAGATATTTGAGAGCATATTGACATTTTCCAGTCCATTCGAACTGATTTTGCTTCTTGAGAACTGAAAAGAATTTAAAGCTTTTCTCGGAAGATCTGGAAATAAATCTTCCTAAGGCTGCAATTCTGCCCGTTAGTCTTTGCACTTCCTTTTTGTAGTATATCAGAGATTTCTTCAATAGCTTTAATTTGAGCAGGATTTACCTCTATTCCTCTATTTGACACAAGGAAACCCAAAAATTTACCTTATTCTACACCAAAGGCGCATTTTTCTAGATTTAATTTCATATTATACCTGCGTAAAATTTCAAAGTTAATAGAGAGGTGCTGGAAATGATCCTCCGCATGTGTTGATTTTACCAGCATGTCATTGATGTAAACTTACATCGTCTTGCCTAGATGTTCCTGGAACATCTTGGTCACTATCCTTTGATACGTGGCTCCAGCATTTTTCAAGCTAAAAGGCATGACTTTTTAACAATAAGTCCCCCTGTTTGTAATAAAGGAAGCTTTTTCCTCGTCTGAGGGATCCATTTTAATCTGATTATAACCAGAGTATGCATCTAGAAAGCTTAACAATTCATGACATGCACTGGCATCAATAATTTGATCTATATGTGGTAATGGAAATGAATATTTGGGTCATGCTTTATTTAAATCAGTGTAATCTACGTATACTCTCCATTTACCGTTATTTTTAGGCATCACTACAGTGTTAGCTAACCAGTTAGGGTATGTTACCTCGCGTATTGAACCAATTTTCAAGAGTTTTTGTACCTCTTCGTCAATCACTTGGTTCTTGAATGGTCCTTGCTTTCTTTTCTTCTGCTTAACAGGTATGAAGGATGGATCTCATTTAGCTTATGAGTCATCACTTTTGGAGGTATACCTGTCATGTCTGAATGGGACCACGCAAAGCAATCGACATTAGCTTTTAAATAATCAATTAATTTACCTCTTCGGCTTGGTCTTAGACTTGTGCCTATGTGAACTTTCTATTCAGGCTTTTGTTCGAACAATGGAACAGCTTCGAGCTCTTCCGTGGTTGTTTTGATGTGTTCATCTTCCTCCGGTTCCTGAATGACGTCAGGTATGGAATCCACGTCAGTGTGGTTTGGTACTTCTTCTGTGGTGACTTGATTCACCTTCTCATGACTATCTTCTTTCGTACCTGTTTCAGCAATAATATCTTCCGTACCTATTTGGGTAATAATTTCTTCCATACATGTTTGGGCAACATTTTCCGTTTGGGAGATTTTCTTATCTTTTGATTCTTCCACTTCTACTTTTTTGTTGTAGTGTACCACGAAATATATATTTCTCACGGTTTGTTGATCGCCTCTAATTTGTTGAATTCCCCATTCGGAAGGGAATTTAATTACCTGATGCAAGGTATATGGTACTGCTTTCATGTCGTGGATCCATGGTCTTTCCATGGTTACGTTATAAGCCATGTCAGTATCGATGACTTGGAACCTGGTATTTTTTATTACTCCCTCAGCATAAGTGCTAAGTTCAATTTCTCCTTTGGTTATAACCGTAGAGTTATCAAACCCTGATATGGACCGTGCCTTCGGGATTACTTGACTCCCCAATAGCATTTCTTCCACGACTCTTAGCAAAATAATATTGACTGAACTACCTGGATCAATCAACACTCTTTTTATGTTAGTGTCATGAATAAGTAAGGATATTACCAGAGCATCGTTGTGGGGGAGCATTAATCCGTTGATATCTTCCTCATCAAAGGTTATATTGTCTGCTTCCGGATTTTCACGAACCCGCTTTCCGTGTAAAATTGTGAACTTCGTGGCTAATTTGCAAACCGCTCCATTTACTTCTTCACCTCTGTGTATCACGTTGATAGTTATTTTTGGAGATGGAGGTTTTGGGGGCTCCTGCCTGTTCTTCATGTATGCCTGCTTACCTTTTTCACTAAACAATTCTGTTAAGTATCCCTGTTTCAATAATTGTTCTATTTCACCTATTAAAAATCTTCAATCTGCAGTTCTGTGTCCATGATCATTATGGAATTCACACCAGAAATATGGGTTCCTTTTATTTGGGTTTGACCGCATTTCTTTGGTCCATCGAACCTTATCACCCATATTTCTTAATATTGAAACTAGTTTGGAAGTACTTACATTGAAGGTGTGATCCCCAATTCGTGCATTACCTCTAGTTCGTTCATCTCGATCCTTTCAGGATCTTGATGAGGATGAACCCGCATCTCTGCTTGATGGTCTATATTCTTACCAAGTGTTTTCGAATTTGGGACGAGTTTCTCTTCCCGAAGGTCCCATATAATGATCGTATCTGCTTTTACCTGATCTTCTGTCTGATTCGGAACGTCTGGAACTGATACGATCTTTGTCTTTTGAACGAGCAATGGTATCTTCTTCTATACGAAGCTTGGTGTTGTACCTGTTATAGACATCATTCCATGTCGTAGCTGGGAATTCTCTCAAGATTTCCTTGAGTCTTCTTGTGGCTTCTGAACTTTTGTCATTTAAGTTGCTTGCAAATGCCATGGCTGCCCAATTATCAGGCACCCTTGGTAGTAGCATTCTTTCTCTTGAAACCTGTCTACAAATTCACGGAGTAGTTCCGTGTCTCCTTATTTTATTTTAAATATGTCCTCCATTCGTTTCTCCACTTTTTGCGCACCGGAGTGTGCTTTCATGAAGGAATCTACAAGCTCAGCAAAAGAATCAATAAAGTTTTCAGGGAGAAGAAAATACCAGGTTAGTGCTCCTTTGGTAAGTGTTTCTCAAAACTTTTTGACTAAGACCGACTCAATTTCTTGTTTTGTTAAGTCGTTTCCCTTAACTCCGGTGGTAAAAGCAGTCACATGGTCACGTGGGTCGGTTGTCCTGTCATACTTAGGTACATCAGGCATTTTGAATTTCTTGGGAATAGACAAGGGTGTTGCGCTTGGTTTCCAAGGTTGTTGAGAATATCTATCAATGTCAATGCCTTTGATAACAGGTGGTACTCCACGAATTTGTTCAATTCGATCGTTTTGTTCCTTCACCTGTTTTTCCAAGGTTAGTAATAAAGTTTGTAATTCAGAGCTATTAGACATACCTAGTCTCGTTTCGAGAGATTCATTAGGAGTATCTTCCCTTCCTGAGTTTACCAACCCAGACTGAGGATTTTTCATGGTGATGGTATTATTTGGGGGGGGGGGGGGGTCNTGTTTTACTTGATCTTGTTCTACAGTTGGATCGTTACCATTATTATTGTTGTTGGATTTTTCTGGAGATTGCTCCTTTGAACCTCGTGGGGTTCCTACGGGTGATGGAGTTCCATCCCTTTGTTGGTTATTGTCGTTAGGGTTCGACATAGTTCAGAGGATATTTCTTTAAAAGTAAACAAAGATTATCAGATCCCCGGTAACGGAACCAATTTGTTTAACCAAAGAATTAGATCCTTTGACCAAATCTATTTTTAGTATGAACGCGAGTTTCTGATAACCAAGGTAATAATGATAATTGCGAATAAATAAGTAAATGGAAAATAATGAGATGCACAGAAAGTAAAGTGTATTATAATCGTAGTTCGGATGTGTCTTACAAGTTATATTTATTCCCTTATATAGGGAATTTCTTAATATAACGTCTACCTTTTACAATGATCGCACATTAATGACTAATTATGACATTAATGTAACGTTATAAAGAGTAACCGTAACTGTTGCGTGAAGGTTGTGTAACATGTGGATCATTAATTGAAGATCTCTGAATATGCCCGTAGCTCTGTCCGGATTCATTCCGACCGTGTCTCTTCCTTGTCTCAATCAGGTTGAGTTTCCCGTAGCTGATTACCCCGTAGGTATATTGTGACGTGCCTCTTTGCCTCGTTCCTCATTACAGAATCATGTCCCGCTGTCATGTTTTTAATTCTCCACATAACTAGCTGAGTAATCAAGAATTATTACACGTGTGAAGCTCTTTTTACCAATACACTAAGTTTGTGACTTGTTCGATTATCTGCTCTATATGATCAATTTGGTCATGTTTGTTTAAATTATAAGTATCCCTCAATTCCTATCTCTCAACCTTGGTCCACTCTCTTTCACTTGTTTCATGGGCTCTTTTGAGTTCTCATTCTTAGTCGGCTGAAAGCCAAGGCTACTTATGTTCTATCATTTGACCTCCCTGGTGTGAGCACTGCTCAGGGTCCACTTGAGATCTTTGTGAACTCTGGAACACTAGGATTTTGTCCTTATTCATTCCTTGGATGTCTTCTATTAACCTCCCTAGGGTGAGCACTGCCCTGGTCCTTGAAGCCATTGGGAACTCTGACACACTAGTGTCCTGGTTCTTTCCTAATTGCTCAACTTTGATTTTTACCTCATGACTAAATCGACTGGTTTCTGATTGTTTTATGTAAAGGAAGATATGATTTCCGGCTGTTGTAAACTATGTGGAATTGAGAATGAAGGCATGGCCAGGCTGGGTATATCTTTGGGTCTACTATAGGCTCACCATAGTTATTTCTACTCTGTAATTTATTCTATTTGTTGGGTCTGTAATAATGTTGTAATAACAATTAGGGTATTAGTAAAATTGGAAAAAGGGGTTTATCTTAATACTTGCATTGAAATTGGTAGAAATCTTGCCTATAGATGTTTACTTTGCTCAAACATGTGTGTTAGATAACCTGCCTATAGGTGTTTACTCTGCTCAAATACGTTGGGTTATTGTGTTTTAGATAACCTGCCTATAGGTATTTAATCCGTCTAATCTATTCTGCTTCTACATGTTAGATATCATTCCTATAGGTTTAACTGGTTAACATGTTGTTGTTCATTTAATAAACATGCTTATAGGATCTAAAATCAGTCTTGATTATTGATTATCCGCTTACTTCCTTTAAGTGCTAATGTTGAACTTTCAACACTGTGCCATTGTCACTATTAGAAAGCATGCTTATAGGATCCAACTAAGCAATTTTCTATATTCTCCTGTAATTATCATTGCGAATTACTGCATCACCTAGATATCATGCATATAGGTCTAACCGCTTATAACCCATAATCAGTAGGCAACTACGTAGTCACTTAGAAGTCGTATTCAAAATGGTACCTCGCGTATGAAACTGCCTGCCCATTAAAAATCCAGAGTCACATAGAGATCATGTCAATAGGATTCAAAAACTCTAATTTGTCTAAAATCTGCAACTGTCAAATGCCTAATTTGTTTGTGTGCATTTGTTTCCTAAGTGTGGAGGCTAACTTTAGCCCTTATTTGTTTATACATGAAAGTCCAACTTGTTTTGTATGTCGCCTAGTTTTCTCATTTTTGAGAAACCTAAGTTAAGTCTAGAACCACCTAAGATAGAGGTCCAAACGCCTATGGGACTATAGGTATTGGGATAGGTAGTGCACGCATAAGGTACGATTTAGAATCAATTAGTGTGCTTTAGGTAAACAACTTAAAGATAGTAATCGGGTAGCAGAAGATGATAGTCTGTGTCGACTGAATAATACGAGTAACACCCCACCTCGAGGGAGTTACAAAGTATTATTTATGTTGCACGAGGTGATCCTTTAGGCTAAACAACTTAGGACCCCCACTCCCCTCACCTTAGCCTTAAAATCAATTATTTTGTTTATTTGCCCAATTTTGTTTTTCTCTTTATTTGGACTAATTCATATAATTCGAGTTCGGTTGGGACCCACAATTGTGGACCTCGAGGATTGCCTAACACCTTCTCCTCGGGGTAATTTGAGCCCTTATCCGATCTTTGGTGATGCAAACTGGTTCAACCAGAGTTACTTGCAAATAGGTGGCCTAACGCACCTCAAACCCATTAGGTGGCGACTCTATCTTTTAACACCCTTCCTGAAAAGAGTTGTCACGTGTCGAAACCTGATTTCACGAGAAAAAGGGATGCGACACCTCCCCTATCCTCTGAAGCACCTCAAAAGTCCCAATGAATCGGGGGCTCAACTTTCCCCTCTTCCCAAACCTCGTAACACCTTTCATGGGTGATACCTTCAGCAAAACCTTCTCTCTGACCATGAAAGACACATCACGGACCTTCTTGTCCGCATAGCTCTTCTGCCTAGCCTGCACCGTGCGAAGCTGCTCCTGAATCAATTTCACCTTGTCTAATGCATCCTGGACCAAGTCTGTACCCAAGAGCCTAGCCTCACCTGACTCAAACCATCCTACTCGAGATCTACACCACCTCCCATATAAAGCCTCGTACGGAGCCATTTGAATGCTCTACTGATAACTGTTGCTATATGCAAACTCCAAGAGCAGCAGAAACTGGTCCCATGAGCCCCCAAAGTCAATGACACAATTGCGTAACATGTCCTCCAATATCTGGATAGTGCGCTCGAATTGTCCATACGTCTGAGGGTGAAAGGTTGTGATCAACTAAACCTGAGTACCCAACTCTCGCTGCACAACCCTCCAAAACTACGATGTAAACTAAGTGCCCCTATCTGAGATAATTGATCTGGGACACCATGCAGGTGAACAATCTCTCGGATGTTAATCTCAGCCAACCGCTCTGAAGAGTAAGTAGTACCAACTGGAATGAAGTGCGCGGACTTAGTCATCCGATCTAGATCACCCAATTAGCACCGAACCTCCTTGAAATCCGTGGGAGCCCAACTACGAAATCCATGGTGATCCACTTCCACTTCCAGTCTGGGATCTCTAACCTCTGAAGCAAGCCACCCGGTCTATGATGCTCATACTTAACCTGCTGACAGTTGAGACATCGAGCAACAAACCCAACTATATCCTTCTTCATCCGCCTCCACCAATAGTACTGCCTCAAATCCTGATACATCTTCGCGGCACCCGGATGGATGGAATACCGCGAGTTGTGGGCCTCCTCAAGAATCAACTCCTGAAGCCCATCCACATTGGGCACACATATCCGGCCCTGCATCCTCAACACGCCATCATCATCAATAGTCACATCTCTAGCATCACCTAGCTGAACCCTATCCTGAAAAACGAGCAGGTAGGGGTGAGCATACTCACGCTCCCTGATACGGTCATAAAGAGAAGACCGGGAGACCACACAATCCAGCACCGGACTCGACTCCGAAATATCCAATATGACAAGCTGACTAGCTAAGTCCTGAACATCCAATGCCAAAGGTCTCTCTACTACTGGAAGATATCCTAAACTCCCCAAATTTTCAGTCCGCCGGCTTAAGGCATCAGCCACCACATTTTCCTTCCGCGGATTGTACAAAATAGTGATATCATAGTCCTTAAGAAGCTCCAACCATCTTCGTTGACACAAATTCCTTCTGCTTGAACAGATGCTGCAAACTCCGGTGATCAATATAGATCTCAAAATGAACCACGTACAAATAGTGTCGCCAAATCTTCAAGGCGTGAGCATTAGCTACTAACTCAATATCATGGAAAGGATAGTTCTTCTCATGAGTCTTCAACTGGCGCGAGTCATAGGCAATCCCCCTACCCTCCTTCATCAAAACACATCCAAAACCTATCCACGGGGCATCACAATACATGGTGTAAGAAGCTGAAGCTGACAGCAAAATTAAAGTTGGAGTCGTGGTCAAAGCAGTCTTGAGCTTATGAAAGCTCTCCTCGCACTCATCCGACCACCTGAATGGAGCACCTTTTTGGGTCAATTTGGTCAAGGGTGAAGCAATAGATGAAAATCCCTCCACAAAGCGACGGTAATAGCCCGCCAAACCAAGAAAACTCCTAATCTCCGTGGTTGAGGACGTTCTAGGCCAACTCTGCATCGCCTCTATCTTCTTTGTATCCACCTGAACACCTTCACTAGACACCACGTGCCCCAAGAATGCCACTTAACCGAGCCAAAACTCACACTTGGAGAACTTTGCATAAAGCTTCTCCTCCCTCAAATTCTGTAATACAATCCTTAGATGTTGAGCATGCTCCTCCTGGAAATGAGAGTACACCAGGAAGTCATCAATGAATACAATAACGAATGACTCCAAATAGGGCTGAAATACATTTTTCATCAAATGCATGACGTTGTTGGGGTATTGGTCAGCCCAAAAGACATCACTAAGAACTCATAATGGCCATATCGGGTCCTGAAAGTTGTCTTAAGAATATCCGAATCCCGAATCTTTAGCTGGTGATACCCGGACCTCAAATCAATCTTGGAGAACACCCTCGCTCCCTGAAGCTGGTCAAATAGATCATCAATACGAGGAAAAGGATACTTGTTCTTGACTGTGACCTTGTTCAACTGCGTGTAATTAATGCACATTCTTATGGAACCATCCTTCTTTTTCATAAATAGAACTGGTGCACCCCAAGGTGACACACTAGGCCGAATAAACCCTTTATCAAGGAGTTCCTGAGCTGTTCTTTCAACTCCTTCAACTCTGTCGGTGCCATACGATATAGTTGAAAAGAAATTGGCTGATTGCCCGGCACCAAATCAATACAAAAACCAATGTCCATGTCGGGCAGCCTGACTGGCATGTCTGCAGGAAACACATCCAGAAAATCACGTACCACCAGAACATAATCAATGGTAGGAGTCTCTGCACTAACATTACTCACAAAAGCCAAATAGGATAGACAACCCTTCTCAACCATACGATGAGCCTTCAAGTATGAAATCACTCTACAAGGTACATAGTCTATAGAAACGCTCCACTCAACCCTCGGCAACCCCGACATCGCCAACATCATGGTCTAGGCGTGACAATCTAGAACATCATGACATGGAGACAACCAATACATACCCAATATCACATTAAAATCAACCATGCTGAGAAGCAAAAGGTCTACTCGGGTCTCTAGACCCCCAATAGTCACCACACATGACCGATATACGAGGTCCACAATAATAGTGCCGCCCACATGAGTAGATACATGAAAATATGAAACTAAAGACTCATGGGGCATATCCAGAAATGAGCGAAATACGAGGAAACATATGAATATGTGGAACCAGGGTCAAATAATATAGAGGCATCATTATGGTAAACTAAGACAATACATGTAATCACTGCATCTGAGTAATAGCATCTGGTCTAGCAGGGAAGGCATAGAAACGGGCCTGGCCACCCCCTGATCTACCTCCCCTTCTCGGGCGACCCCTAGGTGACTGAGCTCCACCCTTAGCTAACTGGGCGGCTGGTGGAGGAACTGATGTTGATGATATAGACTGGCTCTGCTACGGAGCAGGACCTCCCACTATACGAGGACACTCTATCCTCATGTGACCAAACTCCCCATATTCATAGAACCACCCCAATGTTGGTGTTGGGGATTGGAGGGATCCCCGAGAACCGGGATAACTAGAAAAAGGACTCGTCATAGATGAACACTGACCCGATGGAGCACGAGAAGAACTCTGCGTTGGAAGGGCACCAAGAGATGAACGGCCCTGCTGATAACTCTGAAAACCATGGCCAGATGATGCACCACGGTGAACTGGGCAAGCTGTCTAAGCATGTCTAAATAGACGACCTCTACCGTGTTGGAATTGACCCCTAGAAGGAGCACCACTAAATCCACCTTGTCCACGAGGCCTCTTGGCCTCCCTATCAACCCTCTCCTGACCGTGAACCATCTCAACCTGCCGAGCAATGTCGAAAACCTCATCAAAGGTAGCACCAGACACTCTCTCTCGTCATAAGCAATCGCAACTAGTAAGTGAGACCATCTATAAACCTCATGATCCTCTCCCTATCTATGGGAACCAACCAGATAGCATGATGGTCCAACTCTGAGAATCGTATCTCATACTGCGTCACAAACATATCACCCTAATGAAGCTGCTCAAGCTGTCTATGGGGCTCCTCTCTGCGGGCTGAGGCGCGAACTTCTCCAGAAAGACGACGGAGAACTGATGCCAAGTAAAGGGCGCTCTGACGACCGACCTATGCCTCTCGTAAGCCTCCCACCAACTGAATGTGGCACCAGAGAACTCAAAAGTAGTGAACGAGACCCAACTGGTCTCCAAAACACATGATATACGGAGTATTCTCTACTACACATCCTCAGGCATAGCGGGAACCACATAGTCCTGAGTAGCTACAACCAGCTGGGCTGGTGGCGCCCCCGGTGTTTGGAGTCCCTGAACAACCTTCTCGGGTATGCGGGCGGTGGGAGTTTGAGTGCCTCCCTCGGCTTGAGAAGTGGATGAGGTTGTTGAAATAGAGAGCACATGAGCAAGGCCGGTACACACTATCAGAATCTGAGCTAAGGTCTCCTGAAGGCCAGGAATCACGATGGGCACATGTGGTGCCTGAGCTGGTCTCGCTGGAGCATCCATAAATGGGACCTAGTCCTGATCTGGAGCAACTGAGGGATCTGCAAGTACTGCCTCCGCTGTTGTGCGGGATGCACCTCTACCCCTACCACGACATCTACTGTAGCCTCGGCCTCTCGCGACCCTGGCTGGTGGTACTGGTGGCAGGCCCTCATGTCTGGTAGTGCGAGTCCTCACCATCTGTGAGAGAATGAACAACCAAATTTTAGTTACCAGAATCAACATATTCGCATGACTGGGGTCTCCTCTGTAGCAACTCGTGCAGGTACTCTATCTGTACCACGTGGACGTCCTGGGCCTCTACCCCAGCCCCGGCCTCTCGTGGCTCTAGCAGGGTGCGTGGGTGTCTGGTCATCAGATCCGCATGTACGTGTCCTCACCAAATGTGAGAGAAAAGAAGACAAAAGTTTAGAATTTCGAAGTCATAAATTTCGCACGACAAGGAATCAAAGAAGTAATTTTTTCTAACAATTCCATAGCCTCTCGAAGATAATTACAGGCGTCCCTGTACCGATCCGCAAGACTCTACTAAACTTGCTCATGACCCCTGAGACCTATGTAACCTAGGCTCTGATACCAACTTGTCACGACCCAAAACCCGACATGTCATGATGGCGTCTATCGATGGTACTAGGCAAGTCGAATTTCCTAAGATACTTTAGAAATCAATATAAAAGTAATGTAAAACTTTCCATACCAAGAATCTTTCATAAAAATCAAAGTTTAAACTCAAAATAGAAACAAAGTGCAGAATATTATCCCCAAACATCGAGGTGTCACCAAGTCATGAGCAACTAGACCCTCAATCTAAAAAGACATTGTTTAATATAGTCTGCATCTATATATCAATATAGAGAAAGAAAGATAATAAGGAAGGAGCACAAGGTCTGCGAACGTCGGCAGCTACCTTTAAATCTCCAGAAAATCAATTGCGCACGAGCTCTATGACCTACGCGTCCGGTCACACCTGGATCTGCACACAAGGTGCAGGGAGTAACGTGAGTACTTCCAACTCTGTAAGTAATGGAAGTAAATAAGGAACTGAGAAGCAGTGACGAGCTAAGAAAATAAAATTCATTTCAGTAATATCAGTAAAAATAGGCATGCTTTTAATCCAACATTTTAAATCAAAACTTTTTTAGCTCAAGTAAAACAATATAAATCCTCCAAAATTTTCACCAAAACAACAATTAGACCCGAAGTGCAATAATAAATAAGAGCAAGTACAGCCTCACAGGGCTACTGTCACTCAACTATCTCAACAGCTCAATCACTCGGCTCTCAGCCTCCATACTCACAATCAAAGGTACATGCGCTCACTAGGGGTGTACAAACACCGGAAGGGCTCCTACTTCCCAAGCGTTTTATTGTTGTGGCGTGCAGCCTGATCCATATATTGGTGCGACGTGCAACCTGATCCAAGTACTGCTACGACATGCATCCCGGTCTGATATATGGACTGAAGTCATGTTGCGGCGTGCAACCCGATAAAATATTATTGCTGCGTGCAGCCCGATCCGAGATATCTCACATAGCTCTCAACCCCGCACTCAGGTCTTATCTCAGTCACTAGCCCCTCCAGCCTCACTGAACATCACAATAAAAGCCCGAACAGATAAATACAACAAGTATTAACAAGAAATGAGAGAGAGCTGAGATATAATGCATAAATAAAACGGTGACTGGGTACAAGACAACAGCTAGCAGTCAATTCAACAAGTACACGACCACTGCAGGTCCCAACAGTGATATCATATAGCATGAGCATGGTTTCTAACATGGAAGGCGACCCAAATTTTCCTCTGCAGGGTTTCGTGACGGCATCTAGTCTCTACGACTAGGTAAGCCTAAGATGTGCGGAAATAAAAATGTAAAAACAACACAATAATAGAGGATAAAACAAAAGCAATACTATTAAACTGTGTCGCTCGGCATTTACATCTTTACTCTGCCCAAAACCTGGAATATCAACAATGTCAAAAGATGTACACTATAGCTCTATACAACGAAATTGGAAAGTATTTATGTCTAAGTACTATGTACTAGGATAAGGAAGGGGACTCGGAAGGTTCTGCGGACGCGGCAGAAATACCTCACGGTCTCCAAAATTTGTTGCTTCTCCTAACCTCGGTACTGCGTACTGGCACCTGGATCTGCACATGGGGAAAAACATGCGCAGAAGGGCGTGAGTAATCCACATTCGGTACTCAGTAAGTGCCAAGCCTAACCCCAGTCAAGTAGTGACGAGGTCAAATTGAGGCTCTACTGAGGTTGCAAATAGAACAGTTATAATTTAACAGTTGCAAATAAATGGAAATAATTAACGAAAATTTAAAATAAAGCTAGAAGGAATAATGTAAAGTAGCCCTCAACTCAGCACAGCATATAACTTAATAGATAATCGTGCAATGCAATACATGGGGAATGCTCCCGGGTCTCGGCCCGTAGTCCCAACGTAAATATGCAATGCAGTATAGGGGGAAAGCTCTCGGATCTCGGTCCGTAGTCCCAATTCAAATATGCTATGCAGTACAGGGGGAAAGCTCCCGGATCTCGGTCCGTAGTCCCAATTTAAATATGCTATGCAAGATGTATACCGGATGCAGCGTAATTCAATAGTTTATGAAAACAATAGGCAATATAGAGTAAATACCTCATCAAGGTTCAAATAGTAGTAGTGAGTGAAAGATCAGGTAAAATTGGTTGACGTGTTTAAATCTTAAGTTGCTACTCAGTTTAAAACGATCACAATAATAATAGAATGGAAAATGAGGTATGACATAGAAAGAACGGAGGAAATCCAGTAAAATAACCCATGCACGCACTCGTCACCTCACGTACACGGGGTTTTTATAGTGATAAATCAGATAAAATGCCTAAGGGAAACATCCCCAACACAGAGTTAGGCAAGCCACTTACCTCGACTGCGTAAATCAACTATGTACCACTCTCTTGCCATGAGTATCCAACTCCAGGTGGCCCAAATATATTCAATTTGATTGCATATTGTAAATATCATTTCAAGAAATCAAAGTAACTAATTAATTCGAAGCTAATACGCGAAATTAGGAATTTTGACCAAAATGCCCCTCGGGCTCACGTCTCGGAATCGGGTAAAATTTACGTTTCCCTAACCCTCATTCCCCCACGAGTCTAACCATATAAGAATCTTTCAAATCGGAGGTCAAATACTCAATCAAAAACCCAAAATTTGGTGTAAGAAGTTTCTTCATTTTTCCCAAGTTTCTACTCAACAATCTCGAAATTAAGGGTGGAATTTAGGATTAGAATCATGGAAATTAACCTATGATGGTTAGAAATCACTTACCAAGAATATCCAGGTGAAAATTCCCTCAAAGATCGCCTCTCCTGAGCTCCCACAATTCAAAAATGGTGAAAATAGGCTTAAACCTTCGAATTGGATATTTAATAGTCTGCCAAGTTATTGCTCTATGCGTTCGTGGAGGGTCCACCGCGAACGCAAAAGGTAAAAATTTATGGCCCAGAAAAATGCCTATGTGAACGTGGTCAACAAATCCCTTAGCCTTCGCGAACGCGGTCCCATATATGCGAACGCGAAGGGTAACTGACCCCTGACCCTTGGGACCCCCGCTAGACCTATGCGAACGCGACCAGCGTCCGCGATGAAGAACCAGCCTCAACTACGCGAACGCACCCTACTCCCCACGAACGCGAAGCTTTAAAATCCCTGAGCCCAAAATAGCCTATGCGTTCGCGGTAACTTCTATGGGAACGCATAGAAGGAAACCAGCTGTAGAAAAAATCTGATGTTTTTATTAAGTCCAAAACCACTCCGTTGAGAATCTGAAAATCATCTGAGGCCCCCGAGACCTCAACCAAACTTGCCAACTAACCCAAATACCTTATTCGAACTTGGTCGAGCCTTAAAAACACGTCCCATAACATCAAAATCATCAAATTTGCATAGATTCAAGCCTAAGAACTTAGGAATTTTCAAGAATTCACATTCGACGCTGAAACACGTCTAAACTCATCCGAATGACCTCAAATTTTGCACACAGGTCATAAATGACATTTCGGACCTACTACTGCTGTCGGAATTCCATTCCGAACCCGATATAAGAATCTCGCCTATCGGCCAAAATCGCCGAAGTTCTAACTTTCGCCAATTCAAGCCTAAATCTACATCCGACCTCGAAAACACAATTCGAACACGCTCCCAACCCTAAAATCACCCAACGGAGCTAACGGAGTCAACGGATTTCCATTCCGGATCCGTCTTCACACAGCTCCTGCTACGGTCCAATTTCTAAGGTTTAAGCTCACCTTAAAGGACTATATGTCCAAAATCACTCCAATTTTCATCACTTAACGCTCTGACACGTTCCATTAACATATTAAGACATGGGAGAAGAAGTTATTAAGGAATCGGGGCGCTAACTCTCAAAACGACCGACCAGATCGTTACATTCTCCCCCTCTTAACAAAATTGTTCGTCCTCCAACGAGTATAGAAACATACCTGAAGTTGTGAATAGGTGAGGGTACTGACTCCGCATGTCCTGCTCGGTCTCCCAAGTCGTTTCCTCGATCGGATGACCCCTCCACTGTACCTTGACTGATGCAATATCCTTCGACCTGAGCTTTCTGACCTGCCTATCCAAAATGGCCACAAGCTGCTCAACATAGGATAAATCATTGTTCAACTGAATTGAGCTGAAATCCTAAACATGCGTCGGATCACCGTGATACTTCCGGAGCATGGAAACGTGGAATACCGGATGAACACCTGCTAGATTGGGAAGAAATGCCAACTCATAAGGCCGTAACACCTCAAAATGGCCAATAAACCTCAGACTCAGCTTACCCTTCTTCCCAAATATCATGACGCCCTTCATAGGCGATACCCGAAGCAACACCGGATCACCAGCCATGAATGATAAATCACGAACTCTCCGGTCTGCAAAACTCTTCTGCCTGGACTGAGCTGTGCGTAGTCTATCCTGAATCACCTTCACCTTGTCCAAGGCATCCTGGACCAAATATGTACCCAACAATTGGGCTTCGCCCTGTTCAAACCATCCAACTGGAGACCGACACCGCCTACCATATAAAGCCTCAAACGGCGCCATCTGAATGCTGAACTGGTAGATGTTATTATAAGCAAACTCTGCAAAAGGCAAGTACTAATCCCATGATCCTCCAAAATCCATCACACAAGCACGGAGCATATCCTCCAGAATCTGAATCGGGCGCTCGGACTGGCCGTCCGTCTGAGGGTGGAACGCTGTACTGAGATCAATCTGGGTACCCAACTCACTATGCAAGGCTCTCCAAAAATGCGAGGTGAACTGAGGACCTCGGTCTGAAATAATAGATACTGTCACACCGTGCAACCGGACTATCTCCCGCACGTAGATCTGGGCCAACCTCTCAGAAGAGCATGTAGTCAATACTGGAATGAAATGGGCTGACTTGGTCAACCGGTCCACAATCACCCAAATAGCATCATACTTCCTCAGAGTCTGAGGAAGTCCAACCACAAAATCCATGGTGATCCGCTCCCACTTCCACTCTGGAAGACTCATCTGCTGA
This sequence comes from Nicotiana undulata, assembly GCA_005239495.1. Lineage (NCBI taxonomy): Eukaryota > Viridiplantae > Streptophyta > Magnoliopsida > Solanales > Solanaceae > Nicotiana > Nicotiana undulata. The sequence continues at coordinate 111,851 of ML269668.1, forward strand.
AGTAATCCTCCCGGTCTCTGATGCTGACAATTGAGGCATTTGGCTACGAACTCCACTATATCCTTTTTCATCCTCCGCCACCAATAGTGATGTCTCAGATCCTGATATATCTTTGCAGTACCGGGATGGATGGAGTACCGCGAGCTATGGGCCTCTTCAAAAATCAACTCCCGAAGTCCATCTACATCAGGTACACAAATACGGTCCTGCGATCTCAACACACCATCATCATCTATGGTCATATCCCTGACACTATCCCGCTGAACTCTATCCCGAAGGACCCGAAGGTCAGGGTCATCATAATGGCGCTCCCGAATGCGGTCATAAATAGAAGATCGAGCAACAACACACGCAAATACCCGGTGAGACTCAGAAAGGTCCAATCTCACGAACTGACTGGCTAAAGACTGAAAATCCAAGGCTAAGGGCCTCTTAGCTGCACGAAGATATGCCAAACTACCCAAACTCTCCGCCCGGCGACTCAAGACGTCGGCCACCACATTGGCCTTTCCCGGATGGTATAGTATAGTGATGTCATAATCCTTGAGTAACTCCAACCACCTCCTCTGACGCAAATTGAGATCCCTCTGCCTGAAAATATGCTGCAAACTCCGGTGATCCGTATATATCTCACAGGGAACACCATATATATAATGACGCCATATCTTCAGGGCGTGAACAATCGCTGACAACTCAAGATCATGAACAGGGTAATTTTTCTCATGTACCTTCAACTGTCTGGACGCGTAGGCAATCATCCTACCGTCCTGCATCAACACCGCTCCCAAGCCAATCCTCGAAGCATCACAATAGACTATATAGGACCCCGAACCGGTAGGTAATACTAACCCTGGAGTTGTAGTCAAGGTTGTCTTGAGCTTCTAAAAGATCTCCTCACACTCCTCAGTCCAAACAAAAGGTGCACCCTTCTGGGACAATCTAGTCATGGGTGCTGAAATGGATGAAAATCCCTCCACGAAACGGCGATAATATCCAGCCAACACAAGGAAACTATGGATCTCAGTAGCTGAAGACGGTCTAGGCCAACTCTGCACTGCATCCACCTTCTTCGGATCTACCTTGATCCTATCCGAAGATACCACATGGCCTAAGAATGCCACAGAATCAAGCCAAAATTCACACTTAGAGAATTTGGCATACAACTTCTTCTCTCTCAAGGTCTGAAGCACGGTCCTCAAGTGCTGCTCATAGTCCTCCCGGGACTGAGAATATACCAGGATGTCGTCAATGAATACGATGACGAAAGTATCAAGATACGGCTGAAATACGTTTTGCATCATGTGCATGAAGGCTGCTGGGGCATTGGTCAGCCCAAATGACATAACAAGGAACTCATAGTGGACATATCTGGTCCTGAATGCAGTCTTCAGGATATCCGGCTCCCGAATCTTCAGCTGATGATAACCCGAACGAAGATCAATCTTGGAGAACACCCTAGTACCATGTAACTGGTCAAATAAATCATCAATGCGGGGCAATGGGTACCTGTTCTTCACTGTCACCTTATTCAGTTGCCGGTAGTCGATGCACATACGCATCGAACCATCCTTTTTCTTCACAAATAACACCGGAGCACCCCAAGGTGACGCACTTGGCCTGATGAAACCTCTGTCAAGCAACTCCTGCAACTGCTCATTCAACTCCATTAACTCAGGAGGAGCCATGCGATAGGGAGGAATGGAAATGGGCTGAGTGCCCGGCAACAAATCAACGCCAAAATCAATGTCTCTGTCAGGCGGCATACCCGGAAGATCAGCTGGAAAAATGTCAGGATAGTCCCTTATAACTGGGACTGACTCAATTGTGGGGGTCTCAGCACTAGTATCCCTCACATAAGTCAAATATGCATCACTCCCCTTTTCAACCATATGTTGGGCCTTAAGAAAAGAAATGACTCGACGTGGAGTACACTCTAAAGAACCTCTCCACTCTAACCTTTGTAGTCCTGGTATAGCCAGCGTCACGGTTTTGGCGTGACAATCAAGAATAGCATAGTGGGGCGACAACCAGTACATGCCCAAGATAACATCGAAATCTACCATACTGAGTAATAATAAATCAGCCCTGGTCTCAAAACCACTAATAATAATCAAACACGACCGATATACACGGTCCACAACAAGAGAATCTCCCAAAAGAGTAGAAACGTAAACGGGGGAACTCAAAGAATCCCGAGATATCCCCAAATGTGAGGCAAAATAAGAAGACACATATGAATATGTGGAACCTGGATCAAATAATACCGATGCGTCCTTATGACAAACGGGGACAATACCTGTGATGACTAAATCTGAAGCAATGGCCTCGAACCTGGCTGGAAGGGCATAATATCTGGCCTGGCCTCCCCCTCTAGGGCGACCTCGACCTCCCCAACCTCCATCTCGAGCTGCCTGAGATGGTGGGGTGGCAGTTGGGGCTAGAAGAATAGTTGGAGGACCTGGTGGAAGGCGTGGAACCTGATACGTCTGAGGTGTTGCACCCCTCCTAGCTCTAGGGAAATCTCTGATCACATTATGAGGGTTACCACACTCGAAGCAACCCCTCGGAGGTCGTGACGGCTGTTGCTAACTCTGAGCTGGCCTGCTGGACTGACCAGTGATAGCACCTCGAGCCGAAGGCACCTGAGATACTGATGGTGCATAATAAGGCTCCTGAGGTCTAGGAAGAGCTGGAATACCACTGGCTGCTGGAAGAGCTGAATGAATTGGGCGACTCACAAAACCCCTACCAAAGCTTGTTGCAGGTGCGCGAACTCCTAAAAAGTGACCCCCCTCTCGAGACCTCTTGGCCTCTCTCTCCTCCCTGTCCCGGGCCAGCATAGTCTCAATCCTCTAGGCAATACTCACGGCCTGCTGGTAAGCAATATCTGTCTCCAGCTCTCTGGACATGCTAGTCCAAATACTGGGGTGGAGTCCCTCAATAAAGCATCGAACCCTCTCTCTGACGGTGGCAACCAAAGCTGGTGCATGACGAGCCAAATCGTTGTAACGGACCGCGTACTCCGACACAGTCATAGTACCCTGACGTAACTGCTCAAACTCTGCACGCCAAGCATCCCTGAGGCTCTGAGGGACAAACCCAAGTAGGAACATCTTTGAGAACTGAGCCCAAATAAGTGAAGCTGCCTCGTCCGGACTGCTCAACTCAAAAGCATGCCACCACTGATAAGTTGCTCCCCTCAGCTGGAAAGTAGTGAATGAGACCCCACTCGTCTCCACGATACCCATAGTGCGGAGAATGCGATGACACCCCTCAAGAAAACCCAGAGGGTCATCTGAAGCTAATCCACTGAACTCAGGTGGGTGGTACTTCTTGTACCTCTCAAGACAGAGCTGCTCAGAATCCGATGCAGCTGCACTAGCCTCATGCTGAATTGGAGCTGCTGGAGGCATAGGGATATACTCTGGAACCTGCCCCATATGAACCCTCTACTCAGGAGTACGGGCTGCGGGAGTCTATGTCCCTCTCCCGGCCTGTGATGTAGCTGGGCCTATCGGGAGTAGTGCCACCTGAGACAGAGTGGTGAAGGCACTCATGAACTGGGCCAAAGTCTCCTAGAGGGCTGGAGTGACAGTAGGGACCTCCGGTGCCCCTCCAATTGCGGCTGCTGGGGGACCCTCTGCCACTGCTCTAGCCGGTGCTCAGACTGCACCGCGTGCTCGTCCTCTACCCCGAACCCTGCCTCTAGTGGCTCTGACTAGGGGCTCGGGTGCCTGATCGTCAGTATGTCTGGTGCGAGTGCGAACAATCTGTAAGCAAGAATAGAATAGAGTTTAAGAATTTTGGTAATAATAACCAGCACGAGAAGTGATTCCAAGAAGTACGATTGTTCCTAACAGTTACATAGCCTCTCAAAGATAGATACGGACATCTCCGCACCGATCTGCGAGACTAAAATAAACCGGCTTGTGATGTTGTGACTCATTTGAACCTAGACGCTCTGATACCAACTTGTCACGACCCAAATTTCCCTCCGCAGGGTTTCGTGACGGCACCTAGTCTCTACGACTAGGTAAGCCTAAGATGTGCGGAAATCAAAATGTAAAAACAACACAATAATAAAGGATAAAGCAAAAGCAATACTATTAAACTGTGTCGCTCGGCATTTATAGCTTTACTTTGCCCAAAACCCGGAATATCAACAACGTCACAAGCTGTACACTATATCTCTATACAACGAAATTGGAAAGTATTTATGTCTAAGTACTATGGCTATACTAGGATAAGGAAGGGGACTCGGAAGGTTCTGCGGACGAGGCAGAAATACCTCACGGTCTCCAAAAGTTGTTGATGCTCCTAACCTCGATACTGCGTACTGGTACCTGGATCTGCACATGGGGAAAAACATGCGCAGAAGGGCATGAGTACGCCACATTCGGTACTCAGTAAGTGCCAAGCCTAACCCCAGTCAAGTAGTGACGAGGTCAGATTGAGGCTCTACTGAGGTTGCAAATAGAACAGTTATAATTTAACAGTTGCAAATAAATGGAAATAATTAACGAAAATTTAAAATAAATCTAGAAGGAATAATGTAAAGTAGCCCTCAACTCAGCACATCATATAACTTAATAGATAATCATGCAATGCAATACAGGGGGAATGCTCCCGGATCTCAGCCCGTAGTCCCAACGTAAATATGCAATGCAGTACAGGGGAAAGCTCTCGGATATCGGTCCGTAGTCCCAATTTAAATATGCTATGCAGTACAGGGAGAAAGCTCCCGGATCTTGGTCCATAGTCCCAATTTAAATATGCTATGCAGTACAGGAAGAAAGCTCATGGATCTCGGTCCGTAGTCCCAATTTAAATATGCTATGCAAGATGTATATCAGATGCAGCGTAATTCAATAGTGTATAAAAACAGTAGGCAATATAGAGTAAAATACTTCAAGGTTCAAATAGAAGTAGTGAGTGAAAGATCAGGTAAAATCGGTTGACGTGTTTAAATCTTAAGTTGTTACTCAGTTTAAAACGATCACAATAATAATAGAATGGAAAATGAGGTATGATATAGAAAGAACGGAGGAAATCCAGTAAAATAACCCATGCACGCACCCGTCACCTCACGTACACGAGATTTTTATAGTGAAAAATCAGTTAAAATGCCTAAGGGAAACATCCCCAACACAGAGTTAGGCAAGCCACTTACCTCGACTGCGTAAATCAACTATGTACCACTCTCTTGCCACTAGTATCCAACTCCAGGTGGCCCCAATCTATTCAATTCGATTGCATATTGTAAATATCATTTCAAGAAATCAAAGTAACTAATTAATTCGAAGCTAATACGCGAAATTAGGAATTTTGACCAAAACGCCCCTCGGGCCCACGTCTCAGAATCGGGTAAAATTTACGTTTCCCGAACCCTCATTCCCCCACAAGTCTAACCATATAAGAATCTCTTAAATCGGAGGTCAAATACTCAATCAAAAACCCAAAATTTGGTCTGAGAAATTTCTTCATTTTTCCCAAGTTTCTACTCAACAATCTCGAAATTAAGGGTGGAATTTAGGATTAGAATTATGAAAATTAACCTATGATGGTTAGAAATCACTTACCAAGAATACCCAGGTGAAAAGTCCCTCAAAGATCGCCTCTCCCGAGCTCCCACAATTCAAAAATGGTGAAAATAGGCTTAAACCTTCGAATTGGATATTAAATAGTCTGCCCAGTTATTGCTCTATGCGTTCGCGGAGGGTCCACCGCGAACGCAAAAGGTAAAAATTTATGGCCCAGAAAAATACCCTATGCGTACGCGTTCAACAAATCCCTAAGCCTTCGAGAACGCGGCTTCATATATGCGAACGCGAAGGGTAACTGACCCCTGACCCTTGGGACCCCCGCTAGACCTATGCGAACGCGACCAATACCCCGCGTTCGCGATGAAGAACCAGCCTCAACTACGCGAACGCACCCTACTGCCCGCGAACACAAAGCTTTAAAATCCCTCAGCCCAAAATAGCCTATGCGTTCGCGGTGACCTCTACGCGAACGCATAGAAGGAAACCAGCTGTAGAAAAAATCTAATATTTTTTTTAAGTCCAAAACGACTCCGTTGAGCATCCGAAAATCATCCGAGGCCCCCGAGACCTCAGCCAAACCTGCCAACTAACCCAAATACCTTATTCGAACTTGGTAGAGCCTTAAAAACACGTCCCATAACATCAAAATCATCAAATTTGCATAGATTCAAGCCTAAGAACTTAGGAATTTTCAAGAATTCACATTCGACGCCGAAACACGTCTAAACTCATCCGAATGACCTCAAATTTTGCACACATGTCATAAATGACATTCCGGACCTGCTGCCGCTCTCGGAATTCCATTCCAAGCCCGATACCAAAATCTCGCCTATCGGCCGAAATCGCGGAAATTCTAACTTTTGCCAATTCAAGCCTAAATCTACATCCGACCTCGAAAACACAATCTGAACACGCTCCCAACCCCGAAATCACCCAACGGAGCTAAAAGAGTCAACAGATTTCCATTTCGGATCCGTCTTCACATAGCTCCCGCTACGGTCCAATTTATAAGGTTTAAGCTCACCTTAAATGACTATATGTCCAAAATAACTCCAATTTTCATCACTTAACGCTCCGACACGTACCATTAATATATTAAGACATGGGAGAAGCAGTTATTAGGGAATAGGGGGAGATAACTCTCAAAACGACCGACCAGGTCGTTACAAAAACAAGGTGAAACATGTAATAACAATGGTTATTCGACTTTATAGTCTCTCGGGATGGACCAAGTCTCAATCCCACATGGTTCACCCTCACACGCCCATCACCTAGCATGCGCTTCACCTCCAAATGTTCATATCATACAAATCATCGGGGTTTCATACCCTCAAGACTAGATTTAAAACTGTTACTTACCTCAACGACGTAGAATCCTACTCCGAAATGCCCTTTCGTCTCGAATTGGACCCTAAATGTCCCGAATCTAGCCACAACCAACACAATACGATCAATATGGGCTAAATGAATCAATCCCACAAGAAAAATACCAATTTACGGCCAAAAACCTAAAATCGACTCAACCTCCCCACACCCCCACCCCACCCCACCCCACACCCCACCCCAAGCCCACGTCTCAAAATTTGATAAAAGTCACAAAACCCGAAAGCCCATTCACTCACAAGTCTAGTCATACAAAATTTACCAAAATCTTACTTCAATTGCCCCTCCAAAACCCCAAAATTCACTCTCCAAATTCGCAAGCCCTAACCTCCAATTTTCACTTCAAAACCTCACTAATTAAGGGAAAAATCAATGGGAAAACACCATTACTAAGTATAATTAGGCTCAAGGAACTTACCTAAGTGATAACCCTCAAATTCCCTTCAAAAATCTCCTCAAAATCTCCAAAGTTCGTGTTCAAAAAATGTGAAAATGAGAAGAATTCTCGAAGTCCTCTATTTATACCTTCTGCCCAGCAAAACTGCACCTGCGGTACAAATTCCGCATATGCGAACCAACCTTCGCTTCTGTGGAAAATCACTTAAAGCCCTGCGACCGCTTCTGAGACCAAAGACCGCATCTAAGATCAATGCGGATGCGGAAACCACCTCGCACCTGCGGCTCCCTCTCGCACATGCGCCTGCCTGCCCGCATCTGCGACTCTCACAGGTGCGAGAATATCTTCGCACCTGCGGTTCCTGCCCAGGTCCTCCTTGGCTACATCTGCGGCTCCTCAGTCTCTCCTGCGGGCTCGCACCTGCAGTTCCCGCTCTGCAGGTGCGGAAAACACTAGTAGCAGCAGCTTCAGCTGCATTTTCCAAACTCCAAACACTCTGATAGCCACCCGGAATCACCCTGAGACCCTGGGGACCTCAACCAAACATACCAACAAGTCATATAACCCCATACGAACTTAGTCGAGCCTTCGAATCACCCTAAACAGCATCCAAACACCAAATTACACTCGTATTCAAGACTAAGAACTTCTAAACTTCCAAATTCCGCAAACGACGCCGAAACCTATCAATCCACGTCCGATTGACCATAAATATTACACACACGTCACAAAGGACACTAGAAACCTACTCCAACTTCTGGAGTTTTATTCCTACCCCGTCAAAATTTCCACTGCCGACCAAAATTGCCAAATTTCCAACTTTTTCCAATTCATGCCAAATTCTACTATGGACCTCCAAATCACATTTCGGACGCGCTCCTGAGTTCGAAATCACCAAACAGAGCTAACGGAACCACAAAAATTCAAATATGTGGTCGTATACACACAAGTCAACATCTGGTCAACTTTTTCAACTTAAGCTTCTAATTTAGAGACTAAGTGTCTCAATTTACTCCGAAACCACTCCGGACCCGAACCAACCAACCCGATATGATATAATATAGATGTAAAGCATAAAGGAAGCAAAAATAGGATAAATGGGGCTATAACTCTCGAAACAACTGGCTGGGTTGTTACAAAAAACATACACACGTGTCTAAAAATATCATATGAACTTGCTCGCTCGATCAAAACACTAAAATAACACCTAAAACTACAAATTGAACACCAAATCAAATGAAATTTTCAAGAAAGCTTTGAAACTTCTATTTTCACAACCGGACGTCCGAATCACGTCAAACAAATACCATTTTTATCAAATTTCAAAGACAATTCATAAATATGGTATTGGACCTATACCGATTTTCGGAACCAAAATATGGACCCGTTATCCAAAAAGTCAAACTTTCGTCAAACGCTTCAAATTTATTAAGCTCTCAACTTTCAAATTTCGATAAAGTCCGATATCTCGGGCTAGGGACTTCCGAATTTAATTTCGGGCATACGTCCAAATCCCAGATCACCGTACGGATCCACCGGGATCAATAAAATACGAATTCAGGTCCGTTTACCAAAAATCTTGACTGAAATCAACTCAAATGAAGTTTTTAGGCAAAATTTCCTATTTTATGAGTTTTTAACATTAAAGATTTCTAGAAAGACGCCCAGACTGCGCACGCAAATTGAGGAAGGCTAAAAACGATTTATAAGGCTTTGGATCACATAATTGGGTTTGAAAACATGAGATGACCTATCGGGTCATCACACTCGGCTTTACTCGAGGCCATGTCAGATCGTGATTTCCTCTCATTTCTTTGACGGAAAAGCGGGGATAACTTTATCCCCACTTTTACCCGTACAATTAACAAATAAATATATTCTGTATTTTATCTTTAATTATCAGTCTATTTTAAAAAGGATGATATATTTCTATGTTTATAAATACCTTTTGGTATATGTATATATTAAACTTTCTCTTCAGCTATACATCTATGTCATTTACTTTTAAGTATTTTCTTATGTTCAAAACTTCTAAGTTGTGTTTTAGTCTTTAAAATATGCCATCAATGCCTTAGAATAGAATTTTGACATAGCTTAGATTGTCCGTCACTCAAAGCTTGGATGAATCCCGGGTTAAGTAACAACTCGAAGTTGCTTTTACTTCGGAGATCCTGATAAAAAATGAAGTCTTTGTTAAAATATTTGAATGTTATAACCGTACACGGTTATTCTTTACTGAAGGTGGATCTTTTCATGGTCGGGTCTGAGGTAATCTTTAATTTATTAAAAAAGTGTAAGGACCTTACTTTTTATGTACGGGATCGGACGTCTCCGAGCCATTTAAGTTGGATGTAGCCTTTCATGTTTGGGCCCTGCCTAGTAGGATCGGTGCCTCCGAGATTTGGTAGCCCGAATTTGCCGATCTGATATCGGGTAAAAACACCCGCTTCGGGAAGGCTCATAGGCTTAAGGGTTTTGAACCCAATATTCACTCTAACTAACAATGATATTGTTGGAGAAAATGTGAACCGATCAAACATAGAATGCAAACTTCTTTTATTTCTTTGAACGTTGTGTACATAACCGAAGTTTAAAAGCTATCTTCCATGGCGAGAATGAGCTACACGGGCATAGTTCATTCGATCGTTTGACCCTTACAATTAATTCTAATATTCAAGCCTTGGCTTTCAATATGCCTTCTTAATTTTCGAACTCAGTACCTTGACTCAGGGTGTGATGTCCCGCTAGTATTTGAAACTGAATTTGTGAAGGCTCGAACACTATTAATACAGGTGATCCGCAACCCCGACTTCAAGCTTGTCTTCAAAACTAGGGTAGCACGTTTTATTCTTGCCTCGTTAAAAACCTTGCCGTAAAACCCTCTTCGGAAAAAAATCAGTCCAAGAAAAAAAAGAGTGCAACACGTGCTTTCAGACATAATCCTCATATTTGACCTCGACCGAGTACCTGCACGGGGTATTTCAAAGCATAAAAAACTACAAAGAAAATTGTGTTCGTACCTTAGGATTATTATCGTTTTAAGTGTGCCACATTCCACTTGTTGTGTAGTTGTACACCATTCCCGAACTCGAACTGGTACGAGCCTTTCCCGATTATATCGGTGACTCTGTATGGTGCTTCCCAGTTCGGGCCTAGTTTTCCGTCATTCAAGTTTTGTCTGTCGTGTAACTTCTCTTAACACCAAGGAATAGCTAGCTACCTTCACCCACCCCTGCCAAAAAAATATTGTGATGTGGTTTATCTTATTAGCTAATGCATAGAACTTCTGCAAATGGTTAACTGATAGTATAATATGCCAATTACTTTATAATTAAAGCAATGTGATTATTTCCTTTTCCATTAGTGCTCGTGGTAAATCCAGATTGTTTACACTGGTAGCCTTCAATCTCTTTAAGGGTTAATTTGCATGATCATGTGGAACATCTGTCTGCTCTTGCTAATTGGGAAATGTCAAAAATTTCACCTTTTTTTCAGCATTCCTTGATATATACTGAATGTAAATACGGCAGGGCAGGGCAAGCCAGGACCTGCTAAAATTTTGACCCGCCTTGCCCTATTTATCCGTTTGCCAAATTTTTCCCTACACTGCCCCGCCCTACCCCGTTTAGTCCCTTTTTTATTTATTTCTATTTATTTTTTATTTTGCAGTATGATTTTAATTTCTTTTACCTTTTCAACTTTCTATTGAATCATTTAAAATATTGTTTATTGTTAATGCATATTGGTTGAATAAAATATTTTTTGTTGGTTGAGACTCAGATATTTTCCTATTTCTTATTTAATTCCTTTAGTGTTTTTTTAAGTTTTATATGCGTGACTGTAAACAAATGTTTTCTTGTCATTAAATGCCCTAGATTATTGTAGAGTCGGATAAATTCAATCAATTGAGTAAAAATATTCTACTATTGAACTTGCGCAAGTACATTTGCTTATATCATTCTTTCTCAAACCAAACAACAACAAGAATTTGAGATATTAATTGCTAAGCAAAGTCGCTAAAATTATAAGGAACGTCTGTCAAGAATACAGTAAAAGCTAGTCACTCATAGTCAACACTCGTGTAAATTCAAACGTCAACACTCGTGTAAAATTCATAAGCCCAGAACTAAGAAATCTAGTCACTCATAGTCATGATACTAATCTCAATTAAATCACAAGAGTACATAAAATGAAAGAAAAAAAGAATGTAACGACCCGGCCAGTCATTTCGAGAATTATAGCCCCGTTTTCCCCATTTTTGCTTCTTTTGTATTCTTCAGCTATATTGTGATATATCGGATTAGTTGGTTCGGGTTCGGAGTGGTATCAGAGTGAGTTGAGACACTTAGTCTCTTATTTAGAAGCTTAAATTGGAAAAGTCAACCGAATGTTGACTTATGTGTAAACGGTCTCGAACTCAAATTTTGATGATTCTGTTAGCTTTGTTAGGTGACTGTGGACTTAGGAGCGCATTTGTAATGTGATTTGTAAGTCCGTAGTGGAATTAGACTTGATTTGGCGAAAGTTGAAAATTTGGCGATTTTGGTCGGCAATGAAAAATTTAATATTGGGGTCGAAATGGATTTCCGGAAGTTGGACTAGGTTCGTAGTGTCATTTGTGAAGTGTGTGTAAAATTTGAGGTCATCCGAACGTAGTTTGGTAGGTTTCGGCATCGTTTGCGGGATTCGGAAACTTAGAAGTTCTTAGGGTTGAATCTGAGGTTAATTTGGTGTTTTGATGTTATTTTATTCGAATGTTCGACTAAGTTCGTACATTGATATATGACTTATTGGTATGGTTGGTTGATGTCTCGAGGGCCTCGGGTATGTTTCAGGTGGTTAACGGATCAAGTTTGAAGTTTGGAGAATGCCTGAAGTTAGTTGTCGCTAGTGTAATCGCACATGCGAGGGTATTGCCGCAGGTGCGACGCTACAGGTGCGGCGGGTCAGGTGCAGGTGCGGGAGTGTGGTTGACAGGGGAGCACCGCAGGTGCGAGTGGGAGAGCGCATCTGCGAGCCCGCAGAAGCATAAGTGAGGAGGTCAGGCAGTGACCGCATGTACAAGGTCTTTTCCGCATCTACGAGGTCGCAAATGCGGATAAGGAGCGCAGCTGCGGAATTGGGGATTTAAATGACTTTTCGCGGGTGCGGAGGTTTTTGCACAAATGCGGCACCGCAGGTGCGCATTCTGAGCTGCAGGTGCGAAAAAACTATAAATAGAACGCTTCGCGAATTTTTGGTCATTTCCACCATTTTCAGCCAGACTTTGGAGCTTTTTAGGGTGATATTAATAGGGATTCAAGGGTTTTTCAGTGAGGTAAGTTGCTTGAGCTCTAATACTCTTATATATGGTGCTTTCCCGTTGTTTTATCATTTAATTAGTGGGATTTAGGAGTGAAAATGAGGGGTTAGGGCTTGCGAGTTTGGAGAGTGTAAATTGAGGAGTTGAGGGACCAAACGAGGTCGGATTATGATAAATTTTGTATGGTTAGACTCGTGAGTGAATGGGCTTTTCATGTTTTATAAATCTTGTTGGATTTAGAGACATGGTCCTGGGGGCTAGGTCTGAGCCGATTTCAGGTTTGGAGTCTATATTGGTTGTTTTTCGTGTGGATTTTATTCCTTTATCATATATTGATGGAATTGTATTTGTTGTGAATAGATTCGGGGCATTTGGAGGACGAATCGAGGGGCAAGAGCATCGCGGAGTAGAGATTTGCTCGATTTAAGGTAAGTAATGGTCTTAAATCTGGTCTTGAGGGTATGAAACCTCAAGAAATGCATATGATGTTCGATATTTAGAGGTGACGCACATGCTAGGTGACGGACGTGTGGACGTTCACCTTGTGGGATTGAGAATTTTTCCGTCCCAATAGACTGTAAAGTCAAATAGCCCTTTTGTTTTTACCCGTTCATTCGTATGTTCGAGTTATGGAATGTCTTGCATGTTAGAAACCATTCTTAAGTTATATGAAAACTCTGTTGGGACCCGCAGTGGTCGTGAACATGTTGTATTGACTACTAAATTGTTGTCTTGTACCCAGTCACTGTTTGCTTATGCATTGTTTCTCAGCTCTCTCTCGTGATTTGATTAGTACTTGCTATAGTCTTTGTTTGGGTTGTTGTTGTGACAATTGTGAGGTTGGAGAGGCTAGTAACTGATATATGGCCTGAGTGTCGAGTTGAGAGATGTGTTATATATGTTGGGTCGGATTGCACTCCGCAGTAATGTTGGATCAGGTTGCACGCTGCACAAGCCTTTGGGCCATGTTATCGGTTTGGGATGCACGCCGCATCAGTACTTGGATCGGGCTGCACGCCGCAGTAATATATGGATCGGGCTGCACACCGCAGACTTATTGGGTCGGGCTGTAGGAGCCCCTCTGGAGTCTGAACACCCCCAGAGAGCGCAGGTACCTTGATTGCGATTATTGAGGCTGAGAGACGAGTGATTGAGCTTTCGAGATAGATGAGTGACAGTAGTCCTGTGAGGCTGTACTTTCTTTTATATATTGTTGCACGTTGTTGCTAGTTGTTGCCGTTGTGATAGTTTGAGTACTTATATTGCTTCACTTGAGCTCGAAATGCTTTCATTTTTTAACATCGGTTTGAAAGCATGCCTAATTTCCTTCTCTGAGATTTATGGAAAGAACTATATATTTTGTAGCTCGTTTTTATTACTCGGTTCCTTATTTAATTCTGTTACTTATTGAGTTGTAAGTACTCACGTTACTCCCTGCACCTTGTGTGCAGATTCAGGTGTGCCCGTCTGCAGAGATCGTTGAGTACGTGCACTTGTGATTGTTAGAGAGATACGAGGTAGATGTCGGCGTCAGCATCCCTTGATTCTCCTTCATTATTATCTTTTCTTCCTGTTTTTGGTATTAGTGGAACATTGTAAACTCTAATTATAGTCTGGTTTAGATGCTCATGACTTAGTGACACCCCGATGTCGGGCTTTCTTTTCCACACTTTTAATTTGAGTTAAACTCTTTTATGAAGATTTTATGTTGAAAAGCTTTGACTTATCCTTTAAATGAAATATCGAGGTGTTTTGGAGATGTCTCGGCTTTCCTAGTACCGCGATAGGCACCATCACGACAGGGTTAGTTTGGGTTGTGACAAGTTGGTATTAGAGCCTAAGTTACATAGGTCTCACGGGTCATGAGCAGGTTTAGTAGAGTCTTGCGAATCGGTGCGGAGACGTCCGCACTTATCTTCGAGAGGCTGCAGAACTCTTAGGAAAAATGTCGCATTCTTGAATTCTTGTCGTGTGAATCCATTGATTATGGTAACTAAACTTTTATTGTTTCATTCTCTCACTGATGGTGAGGACTCGCACTACCGGCCAAGAGGACCAGCCATCAATACCACCAGCCAAGGTCGCGAGAGGACGAGGCTGTGCTCGAGGCCGTGGTAGGGGTAGAGGTGTAGCCCGCACAACACCCGGGGCAATACCTGTATACCCTCCAATTGCTCCAGACCAGGACCAGGTCCTAGTCGCAGATGTCCCAGCGGGACCACCTCAGGCATCACCTGTGCCTATTGTGATTCCTGGCCTTCAGGAGGCCCTAACTAAAATTCTTTTAGTGTGTACTGGCCTTGCTCAGGCGGTCTCTATTTCTATGGATGCAGCTAGTTCTCAGGCCGGGGAAGGCACTCAGACTCCCGCCACCCGCACACCGAAGCAGGTTGTTCAGGGACTCCAGACACCGGGGGAATGACCAGCCCAGTCGGTTGCAGCTGCTCATGACTATGTGGTTCCTCTTATGCCTGAGGATGAGCATCATAGATTGGAGAGGTTTGGGAGACTCCATCCTCCATCTTTCAGTGGTGCAGAGGGTGAGGATGCACAGGGCTTTTTGGATAAGTGCCAGAGGATACTCCGTCTAGCAGGTATTTTGGAGACCAGTGGGGTATCATTCCCTACCTTCTAGTTATCCGAGGCTGCATTCAATTGGTGGGAGTCTTACGAGAGGTGTAGGCCAGTTGGCGTAGCACCCCTTACTTGGCAGCGATTCTCCGTTATCTTCCTGAAGAAGTTTGTACCTCAGTCCCGCAAAGAGGAGCTACGCAGACAGTTTGAGAAACTTTGTCAGGGTGATATGTCTGTGACACAATATAAGACGTGATTCTCAGAGTTGGCCCGTCATGCGATCTGGTTGGTTCCCACGGACTAGGAGAGGATCGGGAGGTTTATAGATGGCCTCATTTTTTAGCTTCGATTGCTAATGACTAGAGAGAAAGTGTCTGGTGATACTTTTGATGAGGTTGTTGACATTGCTCGATAGATTGAGATGGTTCGGGGTCAGGAGAGGGTTGAGCTAGAGGCCAGAGGCCTCGTGGATAGAGTGGATTCAATGGTGGTTCTTCTGGGGGGTCAGTTCCAGCACAGTAGAGGCCCTCCATTCAGGTATGCTCAGACAGCTCGCCCAGTTCACCGTGGTGCATCATCTAGCCATGGTTCTCATAGTTACCAGCAGGGTCGCTCAACCCTTGGTTCCCTCACAGTGTAGAGTTCTTCTCGTGCTCCTTCGGGTAAGGGTTCGTCTATGTTGGGTCATTCTGATAGTTATCTCGGTGCTCAGGGTTCCTCAGGCCCAGCGCCAACACCGGGGTATTGCTATGAGTGTGGGGAGTTTTGTCACATGAGGAGAGAGTATCCCCGTCTAGTGGGAGGTCCCACTCCGTAGAGGAGTCGGTATATGTCATCAGCATCAATTCCTCTACCACCCGCCTAGTCAGCTAGGGATGGATCCCAGTCAGCTAGGGGTCGCCCGAGAGGGGGAGACGGATCAGGAGGTGGCGGATTAGGAGGTGGCTAGGCCTGTTTCTATGCCCTCCCTGCCAGACCAGATGCGATTGCTTCAGATGCTGTGATTACAGGTATTGTTTCAGTTTTCCACCGAGATACCTCAATATTATTTTACCTTGGTTCCACGTGTTCATATGTTTTATATTCCCCATGAGTCTTTAGTTTTATTTGTTCATATATCAACTCATGTGGGTGATACTATTGTTGTGGACCGCGTAAATCGGTCATGTGTGGTGACTATTGGGGGTCTGGAGACCCGAGTGAATCTTTTTCTACTCAGTATGGTTGACTTCGAAGTGATATTGAGTATGGATTAGTTATCTTCATTCCATGTTGTTCAAGATTGTCACGCTAAGACCGTGACGTTGGCAATGCCAGGATTTCTGACGGCTGAGTGGAGCGGTTCTGTAGATTATGTAGAAAGTACTGTGATTTCATATTTGAAGACTCAGCATATGGTTGAAAAAGGTTGCCTATATTATTTGGCTTTTGTGAGGGATGTTAGTGCAGACACTCTTACCATTGATTCTGTTCCGGTTGAACGTGATTTTTGGAGGTGTTTCATGCAAACCTGTTGGGCATGCCGCCTGATAGGGATATTGACTTAGGTATTGATTTTGTGTCGGGAACTCATCCCAATTCTATTCCAACGTATCGTATGGAACCGAAGGATTTGAAGGGGTTGAAAGAACAGCTTCAGGAACTCCTTGATAAGGGCCTAGCGTGTCACCTTGGGGTGCATCGGTTCTATTTGTGAAGAAAAGGATGGTTCCATGAGGTGTGCATTGATTACAGGCAGTTGAACAAGGTCACAGTCAAGAACAAGTATCCTTTGCCTCTTATGGATGATTTATTTGACCAGCTTCAGGGAACGAGGGTGTTCTACAAGATTGATTTGAGGTCCGGTTATCACAAGCTGAAGATTCGGGATTCAGATATTCTTAAGATAGCTTTTAGAACTCTTTATGGCCATTATGGGTTCGTGGTGATGTCTTTTGGACTGACCAATGCCCCAGCAGTGTTCATGCATTTGATGAACAGTGTATTCCAGCCCTATTTGGACTCATTCGTTATTGTATTCATTGATGACATCCTAGTGTACTCTCGTAGCCAAGAGGAGCATGCTCAACTTTTGAGGATTGTACTTCAAAGATTAAGGGAGGAGAAGCTTATGCAAAGTTCTCCAAGTGTGAGTTTCGGCTCGGTTTAGTAGCATTCTTGGGACACGTGGGGTCCAGTGAGGGTATTCAGGTGGATCCGAAGAAGATAGAAGCGGTGCAGAGTTGGCCTAGACCGTCCTCAGCCATGGAGATTAGGAGCTTTCTTGGTTTGGTGGGTTATTACCGTCGCTTTGTGGAGGGAGTTTCATCTATTGCATCGCCCTTGTCCAAATTGACCCAAAAAGGTGCTCCATTCAAGTGGTCGGATGAGTATGAGGAAAGCTTTTAGAAGCTCAAGACTGCCTTGACCACAGCTCTAGTGTTAGTTCTGTCATCAGCTTCAGGTTCTTACACAGTGTATTGTGATGCCTCAAAGATAGGCATTGGATGTGTTTTGATCTAGGAGGGTAGGGTGATTGCCTATGACTCGCGCCAGTTGAAGACTCATGAGAAGAACTATCATGTCCATGATCTTGAGTTAGCAGCCATTGTTCACGCCTTAAAGATTTGGCATCATTATTTGTATGGGGTACATTGTGAGATATATACTGACCACCGAAGTCTACAGCATCTAGTTAAGCAGAAGGATCTTAATTTGTGTCAGCGGAGATGGTTGGAGATTCTTAAGGACTATGATATCACTATTTTGTACCGTCCGGGGAAGGCCAATGTGGTAGTTGATGCTTTGAGTCGTCGGGCGGAGAGTTAGGGGAAATTAACATATCTTCCGACAGCAGAAAGACCTTTGGCATTGGATGTTCAGGCCTTAGCAGGATAGCTTGTGAGATTGGATATTTTGGAGCCGAGTCGGGTATTGTCTTGCGTGGTCTCTATTCTTCTTTTTATGACTGTATCAGGGAGCGTCAGTATGATGACCCTCACCTGCTCGTTCTTCCGGACACAGTCCATCAAGGTGATGCTAGAGATGTGACTATTGGTGATGATGGCATGTTGAGGATGTAGGGCCGGATATGTGTGCCTAATGTAGATGGGCTTCGGGAGTTGATTCTTGAGGAGGCCTAATTGTGGTATTCTATCCATCCAGGTGTCGCGAAGATGTACCAGGATTTGATACAACACTATTGGTGGAGGCGGATGAAGAAGGATATAGTTGGTTTTGTAGCTCGGTGTCTCAACTGTCAGCAGGTTAAGTATGAACATCATAGACCGGGTGGCTTGCTTCAGAGATAAGAGATCCCGGAGTAGAAGTAGGAGCGTAACACCATGGACTTTGTAGTTGGGATCCCATGGACTTCGAGGAAGTTCGATGCTATTTGGGTTATTGTGGATCGCCTGACCAAGTCCGCGCACTTCGTTCCAGTTGGTACTACTTACACTTCAGAGCGGTTGGTTGAGATTTATATTCGAGAGATTTTTTGCCTGCATGGTGTCCCAACTTCCATCATTTCAGATAGAGGTACTCAGTTTACATTGCAGTTTTGGAGGGCCGTGCAGCGAGAGTTGGGTACTCAGGTTAAGTTGAGCACAGCTTTCCACCCTCAGACAGATAGACAATCTGAGCGCACTATTCAGATATTGGAGGGCATGATGTACACTTGTGTCATTGACTTTGGGGGTTCATGGGAACAATTTCTGCCGCTCGCGGAATTTGCATATAACAAAAGTTATCAGCTGAGTATTCAGATGGCTCCGTACGAGGCTTTATATGGGAGGAGGTGTAGATCTCCGGTAGGATGGTTTGAGTTGGTTGAGGCTAGGCTCTTGGGTGCAGACTTGGTTCAGGATGCATTAGGTAAGGTGAAATTGATTCAGAAGAGACTACGCACGATGCAGTCTAAGCAGAAGAGCTATGGGGACAGGAAGGTCTGTGATGTGTCTTTTATGGTTGGGGAGAAGGTTTTGCTGAAGGTATCACCCATTAAGGGTGTTATGAGGTTTGGGAAGATGGAAAAGTTGTTCCCCCGGTTCATTCGGTCTTTTGAGGTGCTTCAGAGGATAGGGGAAGTGGATTATAAGCTTGCCTTGCCACCCAGCTTGTCGAGTGTGCACCTAGTATTTCATGTTTCCATGCTCCAGAAGTATACTGGAGATTCTTCCCATGTTTTGGACTTCAGCACGGTTCAGCTGGAGGGTGATATGACTTCTGATGTGGAGCCGGTGGCCATTTTGGATCGACAGATTCGAAAGTTGAGGTTAAAGGACATAGCTTCAGTGAAGGTGCAGTGGAGAGGTCAGCTTGTGGAGGAGGCCACTTGGAAGACCGAGCGGAAGATGCGGAGAAAATATCCACACCTATTTGAGACTCCAGGTTTGTTTCTAGACCCGTTCGAGGACGAACATTTGTTTAAGAGTGAGGGATATAACAACCCGGTCGGTCGTTTTGAGAGTTATCGCCTCGTTTCCCCTATTTCTGCTTCCTTTTGTGTTCTTCATCTATATTGTGATATACCGGGTTAGTTGGTTCAGATTCAGAGTGGTATCAGAGTGAGTTGAGACACTTAGTCTCTTATTTAGAATCTTAAGTTGGAAAAGTCAACTGGATGTTGGCTTATGTGTAAACGGTCTCGGACTCAAATTTTGATGATTCTGTTAGCTCCGTTAGGTGATTGTGGACTTAGGAGTGCGTCCACACTGTGATTTGGACGTCTGTAGTGGAATTAGGCTTGATTTGGCGAAAGTTGGAAATTTGGCTATTTTGGTCGGCAATGGAAGATTTGATATTGGGGTCGGAATGGATTTTCGGAAGTTGGACTAGGTTCGTAGTGTCAATTGTGACGTGTTTGCAAATTTGAGGTCATTCAGACGTAGTTTGGTAGGTTTCTGAGTCGTTTGCGGAATTCAATAGCTTAGAAGTTCTTACGCTTGAATCAGAGGGTAATTTGGTGTTTTGATGTTGTTTTGAGTGATTCGAAGGTTCGACTAAGTTCGTACGTTGATATATAACCTGTTGGTATGGTTGGTTGAGGTCCCGAGGTGTCACGACCCGAAATCCCACCGTCGGGACCGTGATGGTGTCTAACGTTGAACCCTCTAGACAAGCCAACGTTACCAGTTATTCTAACTTGTTCCTTTATTATTTAGCATTTAACAGTGATATACAAGAACAATTAGAAATCAAAGTGTGGAAGAAATGAAATCTAACAACTTAAATAAATAGTAATACCAAATCCTTAATAACAACCCCCAAAATCTGGTGTCATAATTTAACGGACTGTCTATGATTGCTACAAATAAGGGTCTGAATAAACAAGGTACTATTGTCTAAAATACGTAAAGACAGGAAAAGAAGTATGATAGGAGGTGACGCCAAGGCCTGCGGTCGTGTGCAGGACTACCTCAGTGTCGCCTGGTGGACTGAAGGAAGCCTCCTCGATCAGTGTCCAATGGGTCTGATACCGAGATCTGCACAATATAAAGAAGTGCACGCATCAGTACAACTGACCACATGTACTAAGTAAGTGTTGATCCTAACCTCGGTGAAGTAGTGACGAGGCTAGGGCACGATAAACAATATCACCTGTGCAGTTTAAATAAAATATAACAGAAATAACGGTAGGAAATAAGCAGTTAAGTACAACAATCAGGGGAAATACATGCTGGGGGAAAGGGGTAGCAAATACTGAAATGACATAACGAGACAGCAGTTCAAATATCAAAAATAACAACGAGGATTAACAACACGAAATAAGCAAATGAAATGAAACGGCACGGAATGTCCCCTCGTGCTAAAGTATCACAACATGGCACGGAATGTCCTCTCGTGCATAAAACATCACAATCACGGCACGGAATGTCCCCTCGTGCATAAACATCATCAACACGGCACGGAATGTCCCCTCGTGCATAAATATCAACAACACGGCACGGAATGTCCCCTCGTGCATAAATAAACATAAATACGGTACGGAATGTCCCCTCGTGCATAAATAAACATAAACACGGTACGGAATGTCCCCTCGTACATAAATAACATAAACATGGCACGGAATGTCCCCTCGTGCATAAATAAACATAAACACGGTACGGAATGTCCCCTCGTACATAAATAACATAGACATGGTACGGAATATCCGCTCGTACATAAATAACATAAACATGGTATAGAATGTCCCCTCGTACATAAATAACATAAATATGGCACGGAATGTCCCCTCGTTCATAAATAACATAAACATGGCACGGAATGTCCCCTCGTGCATAAATATAAAAAACAACAGTTTGGTAAGAAAATCAACAATAAGAAACCATAAATGCAAAGAAATCATCAACGTTAATAATATCGTCCCCGCAAGGGATACAACTATAACCAATACTACACAAGTGTATAATTTAACAAAATATCTCTCAACCGCTTAAGTGCTCAACAATGTTCACAACCAAGAATTTCCCTCAAGCGAATAACTGCCAAATCGATATTAAAACCATAACACAATAAACCTCGATGAAAATCACATAATTGCTCATATTTGACTCATGGGAAAGCTTGACAAAAACATATAGGTACTCGTCACCTCACCTATACATTGGACATGGAATAAACACGTAGCAAATAAGACTCAACATCTACTACCTCAAGCTAAGGTTAGGCCAAACACTTACCTCGATGCCACAAATACAATTCAAGCCTCAACTACCGCTTTTACCTCTTGATTCCACCACCAACTCGCTCGTATTTAGCCACAAGTTACTTAATTATATCAATAAATGCTAAATGAATCAATTCTAATGCATGGAAATGAGTTTTCTAAAGTTTTCCCCAAAAAGTCAAATATCGACCCCGGACCCGCTCGCTCCAAACCCGAAATTCGGACCAAAACCCGATTACCCATTCACCCCCGAGCCCGGATATATAAATGGTTTTGGAATTCGACCTCAATTTGAGGTCTAAATCCCCAAATTTCAATATTCTTAGGTTTTACCAAAATTTTCCAATTCCACCATGAAAACCCTATATTCTAGGATGAAATCTTGTAAAAAGAAGTTAACGATTAAAGAAAATGAGTTAGAAATCACCTACTACTGTTTTGGAGAAGAAAGAGTGTTTGGAAAATCGCCTCTTATGTTTTTAGGGTTTTGAAAAATGAAAAATAACTGAAAATCCCGTTTAAATATACCCCCCTCAGGCCCCCACCGCGGACCGCACAAAAGGGGAGTGCGGACGCAAAGGCCCTTCCGCGGACCGCACAAAAACGACCGCGGACTTCGCTGGCGGGTTCAGAGATTTGACTTCTCTGACCTGCAATAGCTTTGTTTTAAGCCTAAAAACATTTCGGGACCTATCTGAAACTCACCCGAGCCCTCGGAACTTCAAATCAAATGTGCACACAACCTTAAAAACATCCTATGGACTTATTCGAGTAATTAAATCACCAAAATAACATCATAAACATCGAATTAAACCCCAAAATCAATGAAATTTCTCAAAACTTCTTTAAACATCAAATTTTGCATTTTAGGTCCAAATCACGTCAAATGGATTATGTTTCTTACTAAACTTTACACCATATCGAACCTGTACCGGGCTCCGGAACCATAATGCGGGTCTGATACCACAGGTTTCACATAACATTTCACTTTCAAAAACCTTTATACTTTTCAGAAAACAATTTCTTTTAAAAATTCATTTCTCGGACTTGGGACCTCGGAATTCGATTCCGGGCATACGCCCAAGTCCCATATTTTACTATGGACCCTTCGGGACCGTCAAATCACAAGTCCGGGCCCGTTTACCAAAAATGTTGACCAAAGTCAACTTTATTCACATTTCGAATTCAAAATTGCTAATTTCCTCAATTTTCACATCAAGGCTTCCCGGCTACACGCTTGGGCTGCGCACGCAAATTGAGGTGAGATAGAAGGAGGTTGTCACGACCTCGGGACATAGAATTACTAAAGATACACAGGATGACCTTTTGGGTCATCACAATCACCACCTCTAAAACAAACGTTCGCCCTCGAACGGACATAGAAAGGTACCTGAATCGGGGAAAAGATGGGGATATCAGATCTGCATATCGGACTCGGACTCCCAGGTAGCTGCCTCAACAGGTTGACCTCTCCACAGAACAGGGACCGAAGGATAACTCTTCGATCTCAACTGACGAACCTGCCGGTCTAATATGGCTACCGGCTCCTCCTCATAAGTCAAATCCTTGTCCAACTGGACACTGTTGAAGTCAAGTACATGAGAGGGATAGGCAATATACTTCCGAAGCATAGATACATGAAACACCGGATACACGGCTAATAAACTCGGTGGCAAGGCAAGTCTATAGGCCACCTCTCCTACCTTATCAAGAATCTCAAAGGGACCAATGTACCTAGGGCTCAACTTGACCTTCTTCCCGAACCTCATCACGCCCTTCATGGGCGACACCCGAAGCAATACCTGGTCTCCTATCATAAATGTCAAATCACGAACTATGCGGTCAGCATAACTCTTCTGCCTGGACTAAGTTGTACGAAGTCTATCCTGAATGATCTTCACCTTATCCAAGGCATCCTAAACTAAGTCTGACCCCAACAACCTAGCTTCTCCCGGCTAAAACCACCCGACTGGAGACCGACACCGCCTACCATACAACGCCTCATAAGGAGCCATCTAAATGCTCGACTGATAGATGTTGTTGTAGGCAAACTCAGTTAAGGGCAAAAAATGGTCCCATGAACCTCCAAAGTCAATGACACATGCCCGCAACATGTCCTCCAAGATCTGAATAGTACGCTCGTACGGTCCGTCCGTCTGAGGAAGAAATGTTGTGCTCAACTCCACCCGTGTGCCCAACTCACGCTGAAATACTCTCCAAAAATGGGAGGTAAACTGAGTACCTCAGTCAGAAATAATAGACACGGGAACACCATGCAGGCGAACAATATCCCTGATGTAGATCTTTGCATTCTTCTCCGAAGAATACGAAACTGACACAGGAATGAAGTGTGCTGACTTGGTTAGCCTATCCACAATGACCCACGCCGCATCAAACATCCTCTGAGTCCGTGGAAGTACAACTACAAATCCATGGTGATACGCTCTCACTTCCACTCGAGAATCTCAATCTGCTGCATCAAACCACCGGGTCTCTGGTGCTCGTACTTAACCTACTGATAGTTCAGGCACCGAGCTACATATGCCACAATATCTTTCTTCATCCCTCGCCATCAATAATGCTGCCGCAAATCCTGGTACATCTTTGCGGCGCCAGGATGAATGGAATACCGGGAACTATAGGCCTCTTGCAATATCAACTCCTGAAGTCCATCAACATCAGGCACACAAATACAGCCCTGCATCCTCAAAACTCCATCATCATCAATTGTAACCTGCTTGGCACCTCCGTGCCAGACCGTATCTCTAAGAACACATAAATGATTATCATCATACTGCATGTCGCAAATACGATCAAACAATGAACAACGAGCCACAGTATAAGACAAAACACCACCAGTCTCAGAAACATCCAATCTCAGGAACCGATTGGCCAAAGCCTGAACATCTAAAGCAAGCGGTCGCTCTTTGACCGGTATATAGGCAAGACTACCCATGCTGACTGACTTCCGGCTCAAAGCATCGGGCACCACATTGGCCTTCCCCGGATGATATAAGATGGTAATGTCGTAGTCTTTCAACAGCTCTAACGATCTTCTCTACCTCATATTCAACTCTTTCTGCTTGAATAGATATTGCAAACTCTTATGATCTGTGAACACCTCACATGACACACTGTACAGATAATGCCTCCGAATCTTCAACGCGTGAACAATGGATGCTAACTCTAAATCATGAACTGGATAGCTCTTCTCATGAACCTTCAACTGACGCGAAGCATAAGCTATAACCTTGCCATCATGCATCAACACTGCACCAAGTCCAACCCGTGAAGCATCACAATACACGGTATATGGCCCTGAACATGTGGGCAAAACTAACATTGGTGTCGTGGTCAAGGTTGTCTTGAGCTTCTGAAAGCTCGCCTCACACTCATCTGACAACCTGAACTGGTCACCCTTCTGAGTCAACCTGGTCATCGGGGTTGTAATAGATGAAAATCCCTCCACAAACTGACGATAATAACCTGCTAAGCCCAGGAAACTCCGAATCTCGGTAGCTGAGGTGGGTCTAGGCCAATCTATGACTGCTGAAATCTTCTTGGGATCCACCTGAATACCCTCGACCGACACAACATGGCCCAGAAATGCAACTGAACTCAACCAAAACTTACACTTCGAAAATTTGGCATACAACAGACTGTCCTTCAGAGTCTGGAGGACGACTCGAATGTGCTGCTCATGCTCCTCTCAGCTGCGGGAGTAAATCAAAATATCATCAATGAAAATGATCACAAATGAGTCCAAATAGGGCCTGAACACTTGGTTCATCGAATCCATAAAAGCAGCTGGGGCATTTTTCAACCCAAATGACATTACCAAGAACTCATAATGCCCATACCGAGTGCGAAAGGCTATCTTAGGGATATCGGATGCCCTAATCCAGCCAGAGCTCAAGTCAATCTTTGAAAACACTATGGCACTCTGAAGTTGGTAGAATAAATCATCAATCCTCGGCAAAGGATACTTATTCTTGATAGTAACCTTGTTCAATTGCCGGTAGTCAATACACATTCTCATTGTACCATCTTTCTTCTTAACAAACAACACTGGCAAACCCCAAGGAGAAATACTAGGCCTAATAAAGCCTTTGGCTAGCAAATCCTGTAACTGATCCTTCAACTCCTTTAGCTCTGGCGGGGCCATACGATATGGCGGAGTAGAAATGGGCTGAGATCCCGGAGCCAAATCAATGCAAAATTCAATATCCCTGTCGAGCGGCATACCCGGCAGGTCAGAAGGGAATACCTCTGGAAACTCACGAACAATGGGCACAGACTCCATAGGAGGAACCTCGACACTAGAATCACGAACATAAGCCAAATAGGCCAAGCAACCCTTCTCGACCATGCGCCGACCCTTCATATATGAGATAACTCTGCCGGAGGAATGACTAGGAGTCCCCCTCCACTCCAAACGGGGTACTCCCAGTAAGGCCAAGGTCACAGTCTTGGCATGACAGTCTAGAATAACACGACAGGGAGATAACCAATCCATCCCCAAAATGACATCGAAATCAACCATATCAAGAAGTAAAAGATCTACATGGGTCTCAAGACCACCAATAACCACTAAGCATGAACGGTAGACTCGATCTACCATAATAGAATCACCCACCGGTGTAGATACATATACATGAGTACTCAGGGAATCACGCGGCATAATCAGACAAGGAGCAAAATATGAGGACACATAGAAAAATATAGACCCCGGATCAAACAAAACCGAAGCATCGCTAATGCAAACTGAAACCATACCTGTAATGACTGCATCAGAGGCCTCCGCCTCAGGTCTGGCGGGAATGGCATAGCATCGGGGCTGAGCCCCACCAATCTGAATATCCCTAGGTCGACCTACTGCGGGCTGACCTCTACCCCTCATAGTCTGTCCTCCACCTCTAACTGTCTGGCCTCCACCTCTGGCACCTCGAACTCCACCCCTAGCTGGCTGAAGGGGTGGGGGTGCACCTGGTACGGGAACTATGGCACGGGAACCCTGATACTAAGAACCACCAGAAGCTCGGGAGAAAAACCTGGAAATGTGCCCTGGAACACCATAAGTGAAACAAGATCTCGGTTGCTGAGACTGCTGGCCCTGAAACTGTCCCTGTCGACCAGAATAACCACCTTAGAAGCTCTGAAGCGGCGGTGCACTGATAGGAGCTGATGGTGCACTGCAGGATACCAGAAGTGCCGACTGGAATGGTCTAGGAGGATGACCTCTGCCAAAGAAAGCTCTATCTCCAGATGAGGCACCACTGAATCGACCGAAATGATGAGGTCTCTTGTCAGACCCCTGATCACTGCCCTGTGATAAAACCATCTCAATCTGCCTGGCCACATTGGCCGCCTCCTAAAATGAAATATTAGTACCTATCTCTCTAGCCATCTGAAGTCTAATAGGCTGAGCTAGCCCCTCAATAAAGCTCCTCACTCTCTCTCGATCTGTGGGGAGTATCATGATAGCATGTCGGGCCAAAGTGATAAACCGAGTCTCATACTGGGTGACTGTCATAGAGCCCTGCTGGAGACGCTCAAACTGCCTCCGAAGACCCTCTCTATGGGTAACTGGTAGAAACTTCTCCAAGAACAACTCGGAGAACTGAGCCCAAGACAAAGGAGAAGATCCAGCTGGCCTGGTCAAGCAATAATCCCTCCACCAAGTCTTGGCGGGATCAAGAAAGACGGAATGTAGCAAAATCGACCCCATTGGTCTCCACAATCCCCATGCTCTGAAGAACCTCTCCCTCAACTTCCTGTGCCACAATACCCGGCTGAGCTACTTCAGCTGTCTGAGGTGCTGGAGTCTGGAACTGCGAAGCTAACTGCTCTGGTGTGCGGGTAGCATGAGTATGGGCCCCTCTCCCAGCTTGAGAGACGGCTGGTGCTGTAGGAAGTAGACCGGCCTGAGCCACGCTCTCCATAAGGCCTACTAAGCGGACCAGATCGTCTTGAAATACCATGGTGGCAATGAACCCCTCTGGGACCTGAGCTAGTCCGATCGGAGCCGTCTGAGCAGGAACCTCACCGGAAAAATCTACCTATGGGTCCTCTACTGGGGCCGTTGCTCTGGGCTGAGCCCTGCCCCTGCCTCGGCCTCTAGCACAGCCTCAACCTCGTCCTCATCCTCGGCCCCTCGTAGGAGCTGCAACTAGAGGATCAGGATGTTGATCGGTAGATGAAGAAGCACGCGTTCTCGCCATCTGCAAGAGAATAGAATAGAAACTCATTTAGTATTTAGAAGTCAATTCGCACGACAGAGAAGAATAGATGTGAAGTTATTCCTAACTTTGCAGCATCTGGGGGATAAGTACAGACGTCTCCGTACCGATCCCTCAGAGTCTACCAAACTTGTCCGTGAATTGTGAGACCTAAGCAACCTAGAGCTCTGATACCAACTTTTCACGACCCGAAATCCCACTGTCGGGACCGTGATAGCGTCTAACATTGAACCCGCTAGACAAGCACTCGTTACCAGTTATTCTAACTTGTTACTTTATTATTTAGCATTTAACAGTGATATACAAGAACAACTAAATATCAAAGTGCGGAAGAAATGAAATCTAACAACTAAAGTAAATAGTATTACCAAATCCTTAATAACAACCCTCAAAATCTGGTGTCACAATTTCACGGACTATCTATGACTGCTACAAATAAGGGTCTGAATAAACAAGGTACTACTATCTCAGAAATACGTAAAGACAGGAAAAAATAAGTATGATAGGAGGTGACGCCAAGGCCTGCGGACGCCTGCAGGACTACCTCAGTGTCGCCTGGTGGACTGAAGGAAGCCTCCTCGATCAGTGTCCACTGGGTCCAATACTGAGATCTGCACAACATAAAGAAGTGCATGTGTAGCATCAGTACAACCGACCCCATGTACTGAGTAAGTGCCGAGCCTAACCTCGGCGAAGTAGTGACGAGGCTAGGACACGACAAACAATATCATTTTTGTAGTTTAAATAAAATATAACAGAAATAACGACAGGAAATAAGCAGTTAAGTACAACAATCGAGGGAAATACATGCTGGGAAAAAGGGGTAGCAAATATTGAAATGACGGAACGAGGCAGCAGTTCAAATATCAAAAATAACGAGGATTAGCAACATGAAATAAACAAAGGAAATGAAACGGCACGGCATGTCCCCTCGTGCTAAAGTATCACAACACAGCACGGAATGTCCCCTCGTGCATAAAATATCACAATCACGGCATGGAATATCCCCTCGTGCATAAACATCATCAACACGGCACGGAATGTCCCCTCGTGCATAAATAAATATAAACATGGTCGGAATGTCCCCTCGTGCATAAATAAACATAAACATGGCACGGAATGTCCCCTCGTGCATAAATATCAATTACACGACACGGAATGTCCCCTCGTGCATAAATAAACATAAACATGGCACGGAATGTCCCCTCGTGCATAAATATCAATTACACGACACGGAATGTCCCCTCGTGCATAAATAAACATAAATACGGTACGGAATGTCCCCTCGTACATAAATAACATAAACATGGTACGGAATTTTCCCTCGTACATAAATAACATACCCATGGTACGGAATGTCCCCTCGTACATAAATAGCATAAGCATGGTACGGAATGTCCCCTCGTACATAAATAACATAAACATGGCACGCAATGTCCCCTCGTGCATAAATAACATAAATATGGCACGGAATGTCCCCTCGTTCATAAATATAAAAAACAACAGTTTGGTAAGAAAATCAACAATAACAAACCATAAATGCAAAGAAATAAATCAACATTAATAATACCATCTCGGCAAGGGATACAGCTATAACCAATCCTACACAAGTGTATAATTTAACAAAATAACTCTCAACCGCTCAAGTACTCAACAGTGTTCACAACCAACAATTTCCCTCAAGCGAATAACTGCCAAATCGATATTAAATCCATAACACAATAAACCTTAATGAAAATCACATAATTGCTCATATTCTACTCACGGGCATGCTTGACTACAACATATAGGTACTCGTCACCTCACCTATACATTGGACATGGAATAAACACGTAGCAAATAAGACTCAACACTTATTCCCTCAAGCTAAGGTTAGGCCAAACACTTACCTCGATGCCACGAACACAATTCAAGCCTCAACTACCGCTTTACCTCTTGATTCCACTATCAACTTGCTCGTATCTAGCCACAAGTTACTTAATTATATCAATAAATGCTAAATGAATCAATTTTAATACATGGAAATGAGTTTTCTAAAGTTTTCACCAAAAAGTCAAATATGGACCCCGGACCCGCTCGCTCCAAACCCGAAATTCGGACGAAAACCTGATTACCCATTCACCCCCGAGCCTGGATATATAAATGGTTTTGGAATCCGACCTCAATTTGAGGTCTAAAATCCCAAATTTCAATATTCTTAGGTTTTACCCAAAATTCCCAATTCCACCATGAAAACCCTAGATTCTAGGTTGAAATCTTGTAAAAAGAAGTTAAGGATTAAAGAAAATGAGTTAGAAATCACCTACTAATATTTTGGAGAAGAAAGAGTGTTTGGAAAATCGCCTCTTATGTTTTTAGGGCTTTGAAAAATGAAAAATAACTGAAAATTCCGTTTAAATATACCCCCCTCAGGGCCCCAGCGCGTACCGCACAAAAGGGGAGTGCGGCCGCAAAGGCCCTTCCGCGGACCGCACAAAAACGACTGTGGACCTCGCTGGCGGGTTCAGAGATCTGACTTCTCTGACCTGCAACAGCTATGTTTTAAGCCTAAAAACATTACGGGACCTATCTGAAACTCACCCGAGCCCTCGAAACTTCAAACCAAATGTGCACACAACCTTGAAAACATCCTACGAACTTATTCGTGTAATCAAATCACCAAAATAACATCATAAACATCGAATTAAACCCCAAAATCAATGAAATTTCTCAAAACTTCTTTAAACATCAAATTTTGCATTTTAGGTCTGAATCACGTCAAATGGATTCCGTTTCTTACCAAACTTTACAGACAACACATACAAATCATATCGAACTTGTACTCGGCTCTGAAACCATAATACGGGTCCGATACCACAGGTTTCACATAACATTTCACTTTCAAAAACCTTTATATTTTTCAAAAAATAATTTCTTTTAAAAATTCATTTCTCGGACTTGGAACCTCGGAATTCGATTCCGGGCATACGCCCAAGTCCCATATTTTCCTACGGACCCTCCAGGACCGTCAAATCACAGGTCCGGGTCCGTTTACCAAAAATATTGACCAAAGTCAACTTTATTCACATTTTGAATTCAAAATTGCTAATTTCCTCAGTTTTTCACATCAAGGCTTCCCGGTTACACGCCCGGGCTGCGAACGCAAATCGAGGTAAGATAGAAGGAGGTTGTCATGACCTCGGAACACAGAATTACTAAAGATACACAGGATGACCTTTTGGGTCATCACACGAGGACCTCAAGTGTGTTTCGGGTGGTTAACGGATAAAGTCTGAAGTTTGGAGAATGGCTGAAGTTGGTTGTTGCTGGTGTAATCGCACCTGTGAGGGTATTGCCGCAGGTGCGACGCCACAGGTGTGGTGGGTCAGGCGCAGGTACGGGAGTGTGTTGGACTGGGGAGCACCGCAGGTGCAAGTGGGTGAGTGCATTTACGAGCCCGCAGAAGCGGAAGTGAGGAGGTCAGGCAGTGACCGTAGGTGCGAGCTCTTTTCCGCACCTGCAAGGTCGCAGATGTGGATAGGGAGCCAGATGTGAAATTGGGGAATTAAGTGACTTTCTTCGGGTGTGGAGGTTTTTGCGCAAATGCGGCACCGCGGGTGCGCATTCTGAGCCACAGGTGCGAAAAGCTTGGGAAGAAACTATAAATAGAACACTTCGCGAATATTTGGTCATTTCCACCATTTTTAGTCGGACTTTGGAGATTTTTGGGGTGATATTAATAGGGATTAAAGGGTTTTTTAATGAGTTAAGTTTCTTTAGCTCTAATACTCCTATATATGGTGTTTTCCCGTTGTTTTATCATCTAATTAGTGGGATTTAGGAGTAAAAATGAGGGGTTAGGGCTTGGGATTTTAGAGAGTGAAAATTGAGGATTTGAGGGACCAAACGAGGTCGGATTTTGATAAATTTTGTATGGTTAGACTCGTGAGTGAATGGGCTTTCAAGTTTTGTAACTTTTGTTAGATTTCGAGACATGGGCCCAGGGGCGGGTTTTAGTCGATTTTGGGTTTGGAGTCTAAATTGGTAGTTTTTCTTGTGGATTTTATTCCTTTAGCATATATTGATAGTATTGTACTGGTTGTGAATAAATTTGGAGAATTTGGAGGCCGAATTGAGGGTCAAGAGCATCG
Source organism: Nicotiana undulata (assembly GCA_005239495.1). Lineage (NCBI taxonomy): Eukaryota > Viridiplantae > Streptophyta > Magnoliopsida > Solanales > Solanaceae > Nicotiana > Nicotiana undulata. The sequence goes on from ML269668.1 coordinate 144,065, forward strand.
CGGAGTAGAGATTTTCTTGGTTTGACATAAGTAACGGTCTTAAATCTGGTCTTGAGGGGATGAAACCCCGAGAAATTCATATGTTATTGATATTTAGAGGTGACGCACATGCTAGGTGACGGGCGTGTGGGCGTGCAACGTGTGGGATTGAGACTTCGTCCATCCTGGTAGACTGTAAAGTCAAATAGCCCTTTTGTTCTTACCTGTTCATTCTTGTGTTCGAGTTATTGATTGTCTTACACGTTAGAAACCATGCTTAGGTTATATGAAAACACTGTTGGGACCCGCATTGTCGTGAACTTGTTGTATTGACAGCTAAATTGTTGTCTTGTACTCAGTCATTGTTTGCTTATGCATTTTTTCTCAGCTCTCTCCCGTGATTTGATTAGTACTTGATATATTCTTTGTTTGGGTTGTTGTTGTGATAATTGTGAGGCTGGAGAGGCTAGTGACTGATATAGGGCCTGAGTGCCGGGTTGAGAGTTGTATGAGATATGTTGAATCAGACTGTGCACCGCAGTAATGTTGGATGGGGTTGCACGCAGCAGCAAGCCTTCGGGCCATGTTATCGGATCGGGTTGCACGCCGCAGCGGTACTTGGATCGGGCTGCATGCCGCAGCATTATATGGATGGGGCTACATGCCGCAGCAGTATTGCATCGGGCTGCATGCCGGAGCAATATAGCGCTTGGGTTTTAGGAGCCCCTCCGGATTCTGAACACCCCCAGTGAGCGCATGTACCTGGATTGCCAGTATTGAGGCTGAGAGCCGAGTGATTGAGCTGTCGAGATAGATGAGTGACAGTAGCCCTGTGAGGATGTACTTGCTTTTATTTATTATTTCACGTTGTTGATATTGTGATATTTTGGAATACTTATATTGTTTCACTTGAGCTCGAAATGCTTTGATTTTTGAACATCGGTTTGAAAGCATGCCTAATTTCCTTCACTGAGATTTCTGGAAAGAACTGTATTTTGTGTAGCTCGATTTTATTATTCAGTTCCTTATTTAATTTTGTTACTTACTGAGTTGGAAGTACTCACGTTACTCCTTGCACCTTGTGTGCAGATTCAGGTGAGCCCGTCCGCAGAGATCGTTGAGTCCGTGCACTAGTGATTGTCGGAGACATACGAGGTAGTTGTCGGCGTCCGCAACCCTTGATTCTCCTCATTTATTATCTTTTCTTCCTGTTTATGGTATTATGGAACATTGTAAACTCTGATTCAAGTCTAGTTTAGATGATCATGACTTAGTGACACCCTGATGGCGGGCTTTGTTTTCTGCATTTTTAATTTGAGTTGAACTCTTTTATGAAGATTTTATGTTGAAAATCTTCCTTTAAATGAAATATCGATGTGTTTTGGAGATGTGACTGCTTGCCTAGTACCACGATAGGCGCCATCACGATAGGGTTAGTCTGGGTCGTGACAAGTTGGTATCAAAGCCTAGGTTACATAGGTCTCATGGGTCATGAGCAGGTTTAGTAGAGTCTTGCGGATCAGTACGGAGACGTCCGTATTTATCTTCGAGAGGCTGCAGAACCCTTAGGAAAAATCTCGCATTCTTGAATTCTTGTCGTGCGAATCCATTGACTATGGTAACTAAACTTCTATTATTTCATTCTCTCACAGATGGTGAGGACTCGCACTACCGGTCAGGAGGACCGGCCACCAGTACCACCAGCTAGGGCCGCGAGAGACCGAGGTCGTGGTAGGGGTAGAGGTGTAGCCCGCACATCATTCAGGGCAGTACCTGTAGACCCTCCAGTTGCTCCAGACCCAGACTAGGTCCCAGTCGTAGATGTCCTAGCGGGACCACAGGCACCACCTGTGCCTATTGTGATTCCTGGCCTTCAGGAGGCCCTAGCTCAGATTCTGTCAGTATGTACTGGCCTTGCTCAGGCAGATTCAGGTGAGCCCGTCCGCAGAGATCGTTGAGTCCGGGCACTTGTGATTAGCGGAGACATACGAGGTAGCTGCCGGCGTCCGCAGCCCTTGATTCTCCTCTATTATTATCTTTTCTTCCTGTTTTTGGTATTAGTGGAACATTGTAAACTCTGATTCTAGTCTGGTTTAGATGCTCATGACTTTGTGACACCCCAATGTTGGGCTTTCTTTTCCGCACTTTTAATTAGAGTTGAACTCTTTTATGAAGATTTTATGTTGCAAAGCTTTGACTTATCCTTTAAATGAAATATTGATGTGTTTTGGAAATGTGTCGGCTTTCCTAGTATTGTGATAGGCATCGTCACGACAGGGTTAGTTTGGGTTGTGACAAAAAAGAAGAAAAATGATTCAAGCCGAATTCCACGGTCTCTGAATTCTGCAATATATTTCTCTGCTTCAAAGTGAGATCCTGGCATAAAGACTACGTTTTTAACTTATATAGTGCACTAAAATATCATTGGACAAAGTTACCCTTTTTCTTTTCCGAATTCATTTCACGGACCATTTGCGCCTGAAGCGGCTTGGAACTCACTGCGTTGGACGACACTTGAAGCGGCACACGCAAGGCTTCAGATCTCTTTTTCCATTGCAGGCTAACTTGAAGAGGAGGTTTAGTGCTTCAGATCCAGAAGATTTCCTTTGCTGCATGCCTAGCTGAGTATTTATTCTTCATCAATTCCATGAATTTATGCATCAAATGTGCCTTCAATTAATTCCTAAATCATTAAATACCAAAATTAACATAAAACTGATAATAAAAGAAAATCAAGCATAATTATTATGAAATAGATCCAAAGAGCAGTAAAAATGCGAGTAAAATAACATTAAAACATATACAAATATGTCCCACAAAAAAAACATTTTCAAAGCATTGTTCAGGTATATTCAAAAAAGCAAATGAACTTGCAGTGCAATATGTTGATACTTATAATGTTGTATTCTATGTGTTTTCATATTGTTGTACTAAAAATGTAAAAGCCTTTTGGAAAAAAAATTATTCCTATTTTAACATCACATAGCACTGCAAGTTCTTTGCCTTTTTGTATAAACTTGAACCAGAACGACACGTTGAAATTATTGCATTGACCGCCTTCGGTTTTTTTTTTTATCATTGGATGTTTTCCAACTTAGTCTTCTTATTCCATCGATAGAAAAAGATAAAGATTATTGATCAATTGTTTTTGAGAAACGACACATATAAGAAAATGAGATGTCACAATTATTTATATACATAGAAAACTTATTTACGATGAATAACTGGATTTCTAACCAAATATCATAATTGAAAGTAACTTTTTTCATGATGAAATTATCGCAGAAAATTTAAATTGATTTGATACTTAAAATATGATTTGTTTGTTAGGAATATCAATGAGATCTGAACATTTAAATTTAAATAGGCAACTATTTTAATACATTTGATAAAATTAGCTACTTCCCAAAATTTTGCTACAGCCAAATCAAATTCTCCACTTTCATTAACCAAATTATAAATCTAAAAGTTAACCCGATAAGGAAATTGCCTTAATGTGATTATTGAAATTCGATTTCTTACCAAGAATTTTACAACATAAACATATTGTTTACATGTATTAACGTGGATTAAATATTATAAATTACTTTGAATAGATATGAATATTTTACTTGATTAAGTAAATATTTAATGAATTGCAACAATGAAAGTCAAACTTTGAACATCCACTAACACAACCAAATCAAAATATTTGATTAAGATTAGAAAATATTTTAATGTACTTACTGAAACAGTGTGATGTAGTTAGCTGTAACGACTCGGTCGGTCGTTTCGTGAGATTAGCCATGTTTTCTCTGTTTCAGCTTTGTCATATGTTATTTAGCTTATTCATGATGTGTTGGGTTGGTTGGTTCGGGTTCGGAGTGGTCGTGGTGAGAATTGAGACACTTAGTCTCTTAAAGTGTCTTTATAGTTGGAAAAGTCAACCGGGAGTTGACTTTTACGAAAACGACCTCGGAATGTGGATTTTATAGCTCGGATAGCTTCGTTAGGTGATTTGGGACTTAGGAGTGTGTACGGAATGTGATTTTGAGGTCCGGAGTAGAATTAGGCTTGAACTGGCGAAATTGAGTTTTTGGCTATTTCCGGTCGGCAGTGAAAAATTGGCTATCGGGGTCGGAATGAAATTCCGGAAGTTAGAACGGGTTCGTAGCGTCATTTTGGATGTGTGTGCAAATTCTCAGGTCAATCTGACGTGTTTTGGATGGTTTCGGCATCTTTGGCGAAATATGGAAGTTTCAAAGTTCATAGGCTTGAATCTGAGGTGAATTTAGTATTTTTGCGTTGTTTTGGGTGTTTCGAAGGCTCGACTAAGTTTGAATAAGGTTATGGGATGTGTTGGCATGTTTGGTTGAGGTCCCGATGGCCTCGATTAAGTTTTGGGTGGTTAACGAATCAATTTTTGGACTTAGAACTTGGCAGATTTTCTGGTGTTGTTGCTGAGAATTCTTGTTCTTCGCGTTCGCGGTGGGGTCCCGCGTTCGCGAAGAGTAAATGGGGGGGAGTTGGGAATTTTGTTTTATGCGTTCGCGGAAGGGGGGTGCGAACGCGAAGGGTTGAGCAGGGTGAGCATCGCGAACGCGTATGAGTGGATGCGTTCGCGTAGGGTTGTGAGTCAGCTGAGGACCCCAGGTCCATTGGCCTATGCGTTCGCGACTGGTTCCATGCGCTCGTGAAGGCCTGGGGTGGCTATGCATCGCGTTCGTAAGCAGGCAGACGCGTTCGCGAAGGGTAAAAGAGGGGGGCATGTTGGTTGTTCTATGCGAACGCGTGCATAGGGCCGCGTTCGCGAAGAGTAATAACTGGGCAGATTCTTTTTAAGTTCAAATCGAGGGTTTAGTCTATATTTTCAAAAACCCATTAGAGAGCTCGGGAGAAGGTGCAATTTGAAGGGATTTTCAGTGGAGTTCTTGAGGTAAGTGTTCTTCAATCATAATTGAGTTAATTCCATGATTTAGCCTTGAATTTCACCATTTAATTTGAGAAATTAAGGTGGAAATTGGGGGGAAATGGGAGGAAAGTTTGAGAAATTCTTTTGATGATTTGAGTGGGAAATTGAGGTCAAATGTTGGTGAACTTGATATGGGTAGACTCGTGAGGGAATGAGGATTCTAGTTTTGTGATTTTTATCGAATTCCAAGACGTGGGCCCGGGGGTCGGGTTTGGCCAATTTCGAGATTTTTGGGTAATTTTGATAATTTTTGAATGGCCTTCGTTCCTTGGCATATAATAATGGTATGAATCTGATTTTTTGTAGATTTAGAGCACTCGGAGTCCGAGTCTAGAGGAAAAGGCATTGTGGCTAGGATTTTAGCCGGTTTTGAGGTAAGTAACGTTTTCAAACTTGGTTCTGAGGGTTCGAAACCCCAAACTATATGATAATTGACTATAATTGAGGTGACGCGCATGCCAAGTGACGGGCGTGTGGACGTGCACCGAGTAAATTGTGGCTTGTCTCATCCCATGGCACCGTCTAGTAGCTATTACGGATTGATAACCGCACTTCTATTTTGTGGTAAATGTGAACATGTTAGAAATCATGTTAAGTGTAAATGCTAAGGCTTCACGCCGAAAATGCTGAGACCCGAGTGGTCGTATATTACTGTCTCATTTTGTGATTATTTGATTTCATATACTCAGTCATGTTACAGCATATCGTTTCATGCCTCAGTCTCAGTAATTGTTAATTATATGCATGTTTATCATTGTTTCGGGCTGATTTATAAATCTGTGAGCCATATGAGTGAGACTGGAGAGTAATGACTGAGTGAGGCCGAGAGCCTGTTATTGACACAGTTATGAGATCGGACTACACACTGCAACGATACTTTAATCATGCATTCGCTGGCTTGATATAGCGCTTGGGGCAATAGGGCCCCTCCGGAGTCTTTACACCCCTAGTGAGCGCATTGATATTGAGGGATGGATCTTCCCTGGGCATGGACCTTGTCCGAAGTTGATGATATGTGAGGGATGGATCGTCCCTGGACATGGATCGTGTCCGAGTGTTTTATTCCGGAGATGGATCTTCTCCGTGGGGCTGGATTGGCCTTTTCCTCATTACCGAGTGACTACGGTCACCGATGATTATGCACATTCTGGGATGGACTTTCCTTGGGCCTGAGAGCCATATACGGTACTGAGTGGACTGTTGTGTGAGGGTTGTGAGCACTATGTGTATTTCCACACTGGTTTCATATATTTATATGATGGCATGTAGAGTATACTGGCACACTTGGCATATTTTGTTCATTTTATGATAAACTATTAGCATGTCTAATTTCTGTACGCTGTCTATTGTAAATTTTGAGGTTTAGTCTGGCACTACCTCTCAGCCCATAGTTTGGGTTCGTTACTTCTGAGTTGGTGTACTCACTTTACCCCATGCACCTTGTGTGCAGATCCAGGTACATCGGGACCCGGTAATGGTTGCTGAGCAACTGTCAGAGTTTCATCGGAGTCGTCGAGGTAGCAGTTGGCGATCGCGACCTTGTCTTCTCCTTCTTTATCTTCCTGTTACATTTTTATTATTACAGACTATGTTGTCTATTTCCCTATTTTGACATTTTTATATTGTAATAGCTCGTGACTGAGTGACACTAGATCCGGGGTTGGATTTTGAATTGTGCTTTAATGTTGTTTAAACTTTCAAATGGATTAATACCAGCATTTTTCTTCTAAATTTATAAAAAATTTTGAAAGATGAACTTGGATTCAACGAAATGTGTGGCTTGCCTGATTCCACAACAGGCGTCATCACGACTAAGTGTTTGGGGTCATGACATTAGCAGAGAGAATTTTCAAATTGTACGATTAAAATACTTTGAAATGCATTAAGATAAATGAAATATTATGTTTATAGATGTAAATGTTGTTAGTGAACTTGCTAAAGTTGTAACGACCCGGCCGATCGTTTTGAGCTTTACTGTTCTATTCAATAGTTTGAGACTTTGGGTAGCTTCATATTATGTATTATGACTTGCATGTATGGTTGAATGTAGTTTTCGAGCGATTTGCGGCTGATTTGGAAGAATGATTCTCGTTTACTTATCAAACGTAAGTTTCAGAATCATCTAGGACCTAAATCTAGCTGGGACAACTGCTTTTTTTTCTCTTGTTTCAAAATTTACTTACTTTTTCTCACAAGGTTTTGTGGCTCAATTTTGGAGGAGATTTTTACAACTTGGATTGGGGTAAGTACTTCTGACTCAGATTTGTTATTATTTCATAATTCCAACCTCGATTTTAGTTAACTGGAAAAATTGGGGATTTTGGTAAAAACTTTCTAAAACATATTTGATGGTTTGAAAGCCGATTTGAGGTCAGGATTGAATTATGGTATGGTTGGACTCGTATCGGAATGGGTGTTCAGAATTTGTGAGTTCTGTTGGGTTCCAAGGTGCAAGCCCAGGGTTGACTTTTTGGTTGTCGTTAAAGATCGGAGCTTCATTATCCAAAATTATTTCCTATAGCTTTTATTTATGATATTAAGTTATTTTGGCTAGATTTGAACCGTACGAAAGTTGTTTCACACATGAAGGGCTTCTTAGAGTATAGATTTAGCTTCTTTGAGGTAAGTATCTTTCCTAACTTTGTGGGGGGGGGAGGGGGGGAGGGAATACCCTTTAGGATTGGGTTTGATTGTACTATTTGAATTAAGTGGAAGACGTGTATAAGAGGTGATGAGTGTGTACACGTTCTTATAGTAGGGGAGTTTCAATCCAAGTACAAGTCTAAATAAGGTTAAAAAATCAGCTCCTTCCGATAAACATTGATACGCAGTTAATATTGGGCGAGATTCGCACCGTAATATCCAGTTGGCGGAGGATTTTTAGTCCCCTCGCTCATCTTGTATAACCTTTTTCCCCTTAGTCTCGGCTCTTCATTATGATCAGGTCCAATGCTCGGTCGTGTCTGGTCCGGGGTGCACTATTCGTCATCCCCGGGCTCTGAGACGTGGAATCCCTCGGTTTTACTTAAGGCCATGTCCGATCATGCTTTCTTCTCGTTTCTTTACAGGAAATCGGGTCAATTTTACCCATGCACATTAACAAATCCATCTATTCTGTTTTATCTTTAATTATTATTCTTTTAAAAAGGATGATATATTTCTATTTTTATAAATACCTTTTGGTATATGTACATATAAAATTTTATCTTCAGCTATACATCGTGTCCTTTACTTTTCAGTATTTGCTTGTGTTCAAGACTTCTAACTTGTGTTTTAGTCTTTAAAATATGCCATTGATGCCTTAACATAAAATTTGTCGTGTCTTAGACTGTTCGTTCCCCCAAAGTCTGGATGATGCCTAGGTAAGTAACCACTCCAAGTTGCTTTTACTTCGGATGCCCTGATAAAAAATGAAGTCTTTGTTAAAATATTTAAACGTTTTAACCGGACACGAGTATTATTTACCGAAGGCAGCTCTTTTTATGGCCGGGTCTGAGGTAATCTTTCATGGATTAAAAAATGTGTAAAGACCTTACTTTTTATGCAGGGGAGCGGACGTCTCCGATCCATTTAAGTTGGTCGTCACCTTTCTTGTTTGGGCCCTACCTAGTAGTCTTGGTGCCTCCAGGATTTGGTAGCCCGAATTCCCCGATCTGATTATTGAGTTGCAGTTCCTGGTTCGGGGAGGCTCGTATGCTTAAGGGTTTTGAACCCAATATTCACTCTAAGTAACTAAACGATAATATTACTAGTGCAAATTTGTACCGATGAAACACAGAAGGAAAACTTCTTTTATTACTTTGCACGTAGTGTGCATAACCGAAGGTACAAAAGCTATCTGCCATGGCGAGAATGAGCTACACGGGCACGGTTCGTTTGATCGTTTAACCCTTACAATTAATTCTAATATTCAGGCCTTGGCTTTCAATATGCCTTCTAAATTTCCTAACTCAGGACCTTGATTTAGGGTGTGATGGCACCCTAGTATTCGAAACTGAATTCGTGAAGGCTCGAATACCATTGGTCTAATAGGGGTGATTCGCAGCCCCGACCTCATGCCAGTCTTCAAAACTAGGGTAGACAGTTTTACTATGGCCTCGTTAAAAACCTTGTCGTAAAACCCACTTCGGAAAAAAATTGGTCCAAGGAAAAAAGAGTGCACCACGTGATTTCAGACCGAATCCCCATATTTGACCTCGACCGAGTACTTGCACGGGTTAGTTCAAAGCATAATAAACTACAAAGAAAATTATGTTCGTACCTTATCAGTAGTACTTCTTTAAGTGTGCCACGTTCCAGTTGTAGGGTAGTTTAAACTGTTTACGGACCAGTTCGGGCCTAGTTTCCCATCATTCAGGTTCTTGGTATGCAATTTAACTTTCCTTAACACCACGTTTCCAACTCGTAAGTATTGAAGGTTTGTCCTTCGATTGTAGTATCTCCCAAGTCGTTGCTTTTGGGCCGCTAACCGGACTAGGGCGCTTCTCGCCTTTCGTATGCTAAATTTGAGCTCGTGGCCATGACATCATCATTTGACGTCTCTGTAGCATATTGGAACCTTAGGATCGATTCTCATAGCTCTACCAGAATCAGGTCTTTCGCTCCGTAGACTAGAGATAACGGTGTTTCACCGGTGCTAGACTTCGAAGTTGTTTGATATGCCCGTAAGACCTCGGGCAAAATTTCTTTACATTTCCCCTTCAAGTAAGTCAATCACCTCTTCAGGTTCTTGAGTATAATTTTGTTTGTTGATTTTTCTTGACAGCTCCCACTTGGGTGGTAGGGCTTCGATAAAATCTTTTTGATCGTGTGATCCTCAAAAAACTAATTAATCTTGTCATCGATGAACTGCCTCTCGTTATCACACACGATCTCAACCAGCATCCCGAATCGACATATTATATGATTCCATATGTATACTTTCTCGAACGCGTGTACTTCGACCTACTTGGAGAAATAATCGGTCATAAGTAAGATGTACAGTGCTTTGTCGGGTGCCCACAGCAACGGGCCGACGATGTACAATTCCTATTTCATGAATGTCCTGGAGGAAAGGACCATGTGAAGTATTTTCCCTGGTTGGCAAATCATCGGTGTATGCCTCTAACATTAAACTTTCGAACTAAGTCTTTCGCATTTTTTTCCATCTCGTTCCAGTAATAACCAGCTTTGATCAATTTCCGGACCAAGGACTCTGCTCCCGAGTGGTTCCCACAAGTACCCTGATGCACTTCTCTCATCGCGTAGTAGGTTTCCCCCGGAACCAAGCACCTTGCTAATGGTCCTAAAAATGATCTTCGGTATAGTTTCCATCCAACCAAGCTAAACATGGCAGCCCTAGTATGTAGGGCCCTAAATTCTTTAGGATGCGATGGTAGTATCCCTTTTTGAAGGTAGTCTATGTACTTTTTTCTCCAATCCCAAGTTAATCTTGTTTATTTTACCTCGGCGTGGCTTTCCTCTATCACTGAGTTCAACAATTGCACCACTGCTCCGGAATTAAATTCATCGGAATTGACTAACGACCCTAAATTAGCCAACTCTTTGGCCTCGATGTTTTTATCTCGGGGTACATGTTGTAGTGTCCATTCCTTGAATTGGTATAATGTCACTTGCAACATATCCAAGTATCTCCACGTCCGGTCTTCTCTTACTTCAAATGTCTCGTTAACCTGGTTAATGACAAGGAGGGAGTCGCACTTGGCTTCGATCACCTCAGCCCCCAAAATCTTAGTTTGTTCTAGACCTGCAATCAAAGCCTCATATTCTGCTTCGTTGTAAGTCAATTTCACAGTTCTAATAGATTGCTTACTACGTTACCCATATGTGGTTTTAATATGATTCCCAACCTAGACCCTTTTGTGTTAGAAGCACCGTCCGTGAATAGGGTCCAAACCCCGAGCTAGTCCCTGGGTGAGCAGTATTTCTTTCTCGACCTTGGAGATCAAGGCCGGGGTAAATTCGGCCCTGAAGTCTGCCAAAATTTGAGATTTAATAGCACTCCGGGATTTGTACTCGATATCGTACCCGCTAATCTCTATGACCCATTTGGTAAGTCGTCCCGAAAGCTCGGGTTTATGCATAACATTCCTTAGCGGGTACGAGGCCACGACACATATGAGGTGACACTTTAAGTACAGTTTTAATTTCCTAGATGCGCTCAATAAGGCGAGTGCTAATTTTTCTAAGTGTGGATACCTTGTTTCGGCATCTGATCACGCCAAACTCTAGTCCTAAAAAGGATAGGAGTTGCTGCAAATATAATCCGATCTAAAATTCCATAGTCGAATCCCACAGAGAACTAAGGTTTAGCTACAACTATTTATTATCACTAAGAAGACAAGTTTGAACAAATTTTGAAGTTATAAAGATTGAGATTTTATTTCTAACTAATTAAATAGTAAATTATCAACTAATGGTACTAAGGATTGGAGAAAATATTAAAGAGGTCTATAGCTATGATTTTCCCAATTGTCACAATCTTTTCTGCTATCTCTTCTATAATTTCGCCTAATTATTCTCTACCAATCGTGAGTACTTCGGGTGTGGTACTTCTCTCTCGAGCAATTACCACAATTTACTAGACATATTCTCTCGAACTACGCTAGCTGGCACTAATTCACAGCTCACTACGATCGCACCAATGTTTTATTATCTCTAATACCGCCTTTAAACTCTTCGTATTGATCTATCACATACGTTAGAAGTGATATTGTTCAAAAACTAACTAAATGTGTACCCTCTCTCAAGAAATACGCACTAAATAGGCACAATCAATTGATGGTCATTCAACCAACAACAACAAACACGTAGTTGAACAAGTAGAGAAATCTAACAGCTCAATTATATAAAATCATAACAAGAGTTTATCCTACAAAACGTTCCATCAAAACCCTAGTTAACAAATTAGCTATTCATATTCATGCTAACAATCATAATAATAACTAAAAGCATTAAAATACAGATTAAGGAAGAATGGAAGAGAAAACTCTTGTGATTCGTTGCTTCCAAGTATCCGCGTATCCTTTTTGCCTCTCCAATAATGTCTCTCCCCTATGAAATAGGTTTAGAACCCATTTTATACATATTGGGGGTATGTAGGGTCGAAACTACTAAGTCCTAGCCGAATTAGGACGAAATTCGTCCTTGGCTGTCTCGCTTGGCTCCTAGCGCCAACCTGGACACCTAAATTTTTCCTCTTCTGTGCTATTCTGCCATTGGTGTTTTGGTTGGTGCCAACCTGGGCACCAGAATCATACTCCATCTAAATAATTCTGTTTTTACTTCACATTACATGCAAGCTTGCCAAATTACTTAAAATTGACGCTTACACATATAAATACAATTATTAAGCTCGAATCACAAATATTCACACCAAAGTTAACAAGATTGAGGTATAATGCAAGGCAAATTACATGCAAAAACATGGATTTTTAGCCTAATATCACAACCCCCACACTTAAGCTCTTGCTCGTCCTCGAGCAACCTAAAATATTGCTAACGAAACAATGCACGCAAGACATACAATGGAGGAACATTTGACAATTCAACACACTACACCTATGACCATGGTTGATACCAACAATTAAGCCCTTGCATACGCATTCATACCTTTCCCAACTTTCGCATGCCTGAATGGTGACCAATTTAAAACACTCAAACAACCTGCCCATAACCACCCAACCTCAAATACTGACTCGTCACCAATAAGCACTCTCAAATAGTGCACTACCCAACAGAGATATTTAATAACGTCACCTATCCATCATGGAATCATGTACCTCACCAAAGAACAAGAGGGTATTTCGTCCACACATTCATATATGCATTCGAATATAATTTAAGGTCATCACATATATGAACAAATAACCCCTCACTCTCACAAAGAAATTCATGCATTTTATGGTTGTACCATAGGCTTGCTCGTAATGTATATCTCCACTAATATAAGCTCGTAAAGTCTAAGATCAATTAGGTCTTTACAGGTTGTAATGTAGGCTAAGGGACGGGTAGGATATATTTTGGGTATAGGGACTAACCCTCCTAAGCACTTTAATACACTACACTTAACTTTCAAATACACACTTTTCATGACCAAATCAAGCAATGCCATGAAACCATATACAACTTGGCCCTTATTCTTTAAGCACAACTATGCATTCACTAGCCCGGATCATGATGACTAGGAAGTGCATTTTATACACACACACACACACACACACACACACACACATACATATATATATATATATATATATATATATATATTTCTTCAACTCTCTCCATAAATTTAGGTTGCCCGGCTAATGATCTTCCAAAACATACATGCACCTTTGGCTTTTCTATGGTTCTACTCAAAATCTATCCCAAATCTCACCTTACTCTTCTAGCGACTTAAGGGCTTTCGGAGCTAAAGGTTCAACAAAAATTTACTTAAGAACAAAATGGGACTCGGGTTGTAATGCGGGTGCCAAAGAAAACGCTTATAGGCTCAAATGGTCTATCTAAGAATAATTTTACTTATTGTGGCATAATAGCTCAATGAACAATCAAAGAAACGCCTACATCGTCTCCTAGACTCACAAAGCTTACTTATTTCGCTTCGACTCGACTAACACATGGGGCAAGTTCTAGACTAACACATGATATCACACACTTTAATCAAAACCTCACATCACACAATACACATAACCCCAATCGAGACGATTCCATTCCAACTCTCAAGTTTAGGCAAGTAATCACAAATTGAAGACGTATTAAGCAATAAAGCACTACATGAACAATGTGTCAAGTAACTGAGAGAAAGCATCACAGATAGGCTATTCAATCTTTCACGGTATCAATTTTCATCAAAACATGTTAGGAAGGTAATTTTCATGCTAAGGCCTAACTATGTTAGCATCAAACAGGTCAAAGGGCCTATAGGACACTCAATTTTTCTTCCCTATTTTCCTATTAAATAAAAAATAAAAAAAATTACCCCGTTCAAGTTACATCCCTTGGAAAAGAACCGATGCCAAAAGAACAAAGGAGATTATTATCTACCTACAACTAAATAAAAAATTTATTTTTAGATTTTTTATTAATTGGACCTTAATCCCTCAAGAAAGTTGTCCAAGAGATCCATCGTCAGGAAAAGACCCCCCTCCCCCCCTTCCCCCTTTTTTTTTAAAGTTCAACTAACACAACTAAAATATCATAGAAAATCACCTAGATAATCTTCTCACCCACATTTAAAATTGTTCATTGTCCCCAATGCACATCATCAATAACAAGAGGGTGAAAGAAACTCCCTGGTAGGCCAAAGGTCGAAGCATCAGCAGCTCATGGGATAGTAAGACTTCTCCCAGGCCTTGTCCTTTGTGTGGGTACCCACACTTAGTTCCAACCATCTGATTTTCTTTTTCTTCCTTCCAATGGCTTTGCTTTCCATGCTCCTACAAAATAAAAAATAAAAACTACACTACAAAAATAACACAACTAAAAAAATCAATAAAATCGGGTTGTCTCCCATCAAGCGCCTAATTTAACGTCGCGGCACGACGCATATCACTTTTTCCCTCCACCTCGAGCTTATGAATTAATTGAACCCAAAGTTTTGCTTCAAGCTTATGATTATGCTCTTGGGGCGGTACAAATTCTTGCGAGCCAAAATTTAAATAAATTCTCATGCACTTTTTGGCTCTCGGTCATGGAGTGTCACCTTGCCTAGAGGACCTTGAAAATTTCAAATTATAATGCTCATCTACTTCTTCCCTTAACTCCTTTTTATGTTCATACGAATCAATTCTCATTTCACCCATCTGAACATATAGTAGAGAAGTGTTTGGAATGAGTTCCAACACGCTCAAATACATGAACTTCAAGATTTTCGACCTCCTCAACACCAATCACACTAGAGTCAACTAAATTTATATCTTCAATATCCTTGGTTGACTCTAGTATTACTTCTTCAACATCGCCATCCTCATATTCTAGTTGGATAGATTGTTGGTGTTCTACTCTGACCTCCTCCATTAGTACCTCAATTTCAGTATCTAATTCATGTTCTTCTTGGCTACTATCCTCAATATTGGCTTGTTGAGCATTAAATGCTTCATACAATTGACTCACTTGTGCCTCCAGGTTGCGAATAGTAGCATCTTGCCTTTGTATGTGCAGTTGTGTCTCATTATTTTGTTCTACAAGGCACCTTCTCATATCTTTGATCTATTTCAGGTCATCATCACTAGGTTCTTTATCCCAATTAACTTCACAAGAAAAAATAAAACCATCATAATAAAGGGTTGGGAGAGGATGAGAAATATAAGTACAACCATGAAAGTGACCATCTTGAACACCACACATATAACTCACATTCCACACATAAGATTCAGTTGGGGCACATAACTCTCTCTCAGAAATAATTTGATAATTTTTTCATGGGTGGTTTCCTCCACATTATGCATAAGGGGGATCAAAAGTAGAATTACCAAAATTAAAACTTTCATAATTCCAAGATGCCATGTATATCAAATAAAAAATAAAAATAAAATAAAAGTCCAAACTTGACACCAAGCAATATTTACAGCTACAGCTACGGCAACAACGCCAAAATTTGATCACGCCTAACTCTAGTCTTAAAAAGTATAGGGGGTCGCTGCAAATATAATCCAGTCTAAAAGTCCGGAGTCGAATCCCACAGAGAACTAAGGTTTAGCTACAACTGTTTATTATCAATGAGAAGACAAGTTTGAACAAATTTTGAAGTTATAAAGATTGAGATTTTATTTCTAACTAATTAAAGTATTAAATTATCAACTAATGGTACTAAGGATTGGAAAAAAGATTAAGGAGGTCTAGAGTTATGATTTCCCCAATTGTAGGAATCTTTCCCTCTATGTCTTCTATAATTTCACCTAATAATTCTCTACCCATCATAAGTACTTAGGGTTTCGTAGTTCTCTATCAAGAAACTACCACAATTTACTAGACATATTGTCTCGAACTACGCTAGTTGGCACTAATTCACCGCTCACCACGATCGTACCAAGGTTTCGTTATCTCTAATCCCGCCTCCCTCCATATTGATTTCTCACATACATTAGGGGTGATGTTGTTCAACAACTACCTAAATGCGTACCTCTCAAGAAATACACACGTAATAGGCACACTCAATTGATGGCCATTCAATCAACAGCAACAAACACATAGTTGAATAAGTAGAGAAATCTAACGACTCAATTATATGAAAACATAACAAGAATTTAGCCTACAAAAGGTTCTATCAAAATTCTAGTTAACAAATTATCTATTCATAGTCATGCTAACAATCATAATAATAATTGAAAACATTAAAATATGGATTAAAGAAGAACAAAAGAGAAAACTCTTGTGATTTGTTGCTTCCAAGTGTTCCCGTAGACTTTTTGCCTTTGCAATAATGTCTCTCACCTAAGAAATAAGTTTATAACCCCTTTTTTACATGTTGGGGGCGTGTTGGGTTGAACCTACCAAGTCCTAGCCGAATTAGGACGTAATTCGTCCTTGGCCATCTCGCTTGGCGCCTGGCGCCAACCTAGACACCGAAATATTTTCTTGTAACGACCCGGCCAATCATTCCGTGAGATTAGCCTCGTTTCCCTTGTTTCAGCCTTTTCATGTGTTAATTAACCTAATTATGATGTGTTGGATCGGTTGGTTCGGGTTCGGAGTGGTCGTGGTGAGAATTGAGACA
Source organism: Nicotiana undulata (assembly GCA_005239495.1). Taxonomy (NCBI): domain Eukaryota; kingdom Viridiplantae; phylum Streptophyta; class Magnoliopsida; order Solanales; family Solanaceae; genus Nicotiana; species Nicotiana undulata. The sequence continues at coordinate 160,711 of ML269668.1, forward strand.
CTTAGCCTCTTGAATTGGCTTGATAGTTGGAAAAGTCGACTGGGAGTTGACTTATTGGTAAACGGCCTCGGATAGCTTCGTTAGGTGATTTGGGACTTAGGAGTGTGTTCGGAACGTGGTTTTGATGTTCGGAGTAGAATTAGGCTTTAAATGGCAAAATTAAGTTTTTGGCGATTTCCGGTCGACAGTGGAAAATAGGCTATCAGGTTCGGAATGGAATTCTAGAAGTTGGAGTAGTTTCATAGTTCCATTTTAGATATGTGTGCAAATATTCAGGTCAATCGGACGTGTTTTGGGTGGTTTCGGCATCATTGGCAAAATGTAGAAATCTCAGTTCATAGGCTTGAATCCGAGGTGATTTGGGTATTTTGGAATTGTTTTGAGTGTTTCAAAGGCTCGACTAAGTTTGAATAAGGTTATGGGAGGTGTTGGCATGTTTGGTTGAGGTCTCAGGGGCCTCGGGTGTGTTTCGGGTGGTTAACTGATCAAATGTTTGACTTGGGAGTTGGCAAATTCTTGTAGGTTTTTGGTTGCAGAGTTTTCTTCTCCGCGTTCGCGTTGGGTGGAGCCGCATTCGCGAAGGGTTCTTGGGGCAGGGGGAAAGTTGTTCTATGCGTTCGCGTTTGGGATTATGCGAACGCGGAGGGTTGGCAAAGTGTTCTACAAGTTCACACCAGGTGGGTCGCGTTCGCGATGGGAAGCAGCAGCTGGGGACCTCAGGCCCCGTTTGGTCATGCATTCGCATAAGTGGGTCGCGTTCGCGAGGGGTCCAGTAGATAAATCTTCGTGTTCGCGATGAGTATATTTGGAGGCAGGCTTGTTTAACCTACGCGAACGCGGTAGTTAGGCCGTGTTTGCATAGAGTGACCTGGGCAGAAGTATTTAAATCCCTCCTTCGCGATTTTCAGCCCATTTTTCACCATTGTTGAGCGGTTTCGAAGCTTTTTGAGATGGATTGAAGAGGTAATCGAAAGGAAACACTTGGAGGTACGATTTTTGGACTCAATACTTGATTCTATGTTGATTTTTAAGTAATCAAACCTGAAATTAGTGGGATTTAAACCCAAAATTGGGGAAATTATGGCTTATAATTTGGAGACTTTAATTGAGAAATTGAAGGGGCAATTATGGTTGGATTTTGATGTATCTTATATGGGTAAACTCGTGGGAGAGTAAGGATTCCGGTTTTGTGATTTTTATCGAATTTCGAGACGTGAGCCCGGGGGTCAGGGTTTGGCCAATTTCGGGATTTGTGCCTAATTTTGATAATTTGCGAATGAGTTTCATCTCCCTAGCATATATTGATGTTATTAATCTGGTTTTGGTTAGATTCGAAGCATTTGGGAGCCTATTCGAGAGGCAAGAGCATCGCGGAGTAGTTTTCGGGCCGGTTTGAGGTAGGTAATGACTGTAAATCTTGTCATGAGGGTATGAAACCCCGAACTTAGTATTTTCTCACTATTTTGGTATGACGCACATGCTGGATAACGAGTGTGTGGCGTGCACTGATAGGGGATTGGGACTTGGTCCTTCCCATGGAAACTATTGAGTTGTGTAATTACTTTTAAATAATATGATAAATTGTGTTTTTCAGAGTATTACTATATTTGGGTTGAACGCCATATTTGGGGCCTTGTGCCGACCTGTTTAGACCCCTTGGGGGCTATTTTCTTCTATTCATCATTGTATTGACTTAATATTTACACTCATTCATATCATGTTTCATTATTTTCGAAATTGAGACTTGTTTACACTATTTTGTGATATAAAATGTTGTTTTGGGTCGAGTACCCCGTTTGTTGATAGCCCGAGTGGATTTTTGAGAGATTCTAAATGAGTGAGGCCGAGGGCCAATGTTGTGAGGATATTATGGGATCGGGTTGCACGCCGCAGCAGTTACATTGTTTATGATATGTGAGAGGCCGAGAACCTGAGTGATTATGCCACGAGATGGCCTGATATTAGCGCTTGGGCTATAGGAGCCCCTCCGGAGTCTGTACACCCCCAGTGAGTGTAGGTACCTACTGAGTGCGAGTGCCGAGTGATGAGAGATTGGGAGGCATGAGTGACTTTGAGGTAGCCCGAGGGGCTGATACTGAGTGATTGTGAGGCATGCTGAGTGATTGATGCTGAGTGGTGACACGCCCGAGGGGAAGTTTATGACACCGGTTTCATCAACTGTTTATGAACTCTGACTCTTTTACTCATACTAAACTATTTTGACTTCCATCGGAACCGTGGAAAAGGTATATTTTCAAAGGATATTTTTCTGAAGACAAATCGTAAATGCTACAAAATACTTTATCTGTGTTTTCTGAAAGTAAGGCTTCAGTTACTGTGCATTTATGACTGCTTTTTACTTGTTTCATAGCCTTAGACATTATTTACTTTCATTACTACTGAGTTGGCGTACTCACATTACTCCCTGCACGCCTATGTGCAGATACAGGTGTTGGGTGTCTGAGCGCTAGCTTCCTTCTTTTCTCCTTGGAGTCGGAGTTGGGATTCTGAGGTAGTTGTTCGGCGTCCACAGCTTACTCTTTTCCCTTTCTTATTCTTCTATTACTTCTTGCTCCTAGACTGGATGTAGTACGAAAGTAGAATTTATTTTGTAATATTCATAGATGCTCATGACGGGTTGACTCCAGGTTTTGGGGCAGTATCTAGACTATTTTTAATCATTTGTTGTGTTGAAATTTGAAATCAGGAGAATTTTATGAATTACCGAACAGTTTTAAAAATTGTGGAAGTCTCTATATTGATTCGCGGTAGTTTGGCTAGCCTAGTATCATGATATGCGCCATCACGGCCGGCTTAGGATTTGGGGTCGTGACATTTCTTCTTTGCTATTATGCCATTGGCATTTTGGTTGGTGTCTGGCGCCAACTTGGGCACCAAAATCATACCCCCTCCAAATTCTTCTGTTTTTACTTCACTTTGCATGCAAGCTTGCCAAATCACTTAAAATTGACTCCTACACATATAAATACCATTATTAAGCTCGAGTCACAAATATTCACACCAAAGTTAATGTCACGACCCCAAATCCTAACCGGCCGTGATAGCGCCTATCGTGGAACTAGGCTAGCCAGCACTCAAAATTTTCACATTTTTCTTTTCAAATATCTCAATTTATTTTCAACGATTCATAATACGCATATAAATTTCGAAATCTTTAAACAAAACCATTAAGCTAACAGTCTACAACCGTCCCCAAGACCCGGAGTCAACATGTCATGAGCATCTACAAAATAAACTAACTATGTTATTGTCATAGACAAAGTCTAGGAATAATATATTAATACTAAATAAGGAAGGGAAATGGAGAAGATGTGGACGTTGGACAGCTACCTCGAAATCCCGTGAGCTGCTGATAACGAACTCGGACGACTACTGCTCCGAATCAATACCCGGATCTGCACACAGAGGTGCAGGGAGTAATGATGAGTACACCAACTCAGTAGTAATGAAAATAAATCGCAGTCTGAGAAGTAAGAAACACACACCACAGATAAACCAATTCACAAAACCAGTAAAACACCAAGTCACCATAAAATATTCATCAAGTACATAAGTTCAAAAACCAATTTCCATAAATCCTTTGAAACAATTATAATTTCAGTATATCTCATTAAAACTCTCAATAAAGCCAATTTGAAAATCAAAGTAAATCATAGTTCGAAAACTCAGTGAAAATCATCATAAATCTGCCCCTCGGACCATAATCATTTCTCGTAACAATTTCTTCAGTATTAGCCCATCAGGATACCTCACAATCACTCTACCCATCAGGCAACCTCACAGTCACTCTGCCCATCAGGCAACCTCACAATCACTCTCCTCATCAGGCAACCTCACAGTCACTCTGCCCACCAGGAAACCTCACATTCACTCTGCTCATCAGGCAACCTCACAGTCACTCTGCATAAGCCCCGCGGGCATCACTCATTAGGTACCTGCGCTCACTAGGGGTGTACAGACTCCGGAGGGCCTCCTACATCCCAAGAGCTATAATAGCCACAGCATGGCATAAATCACACACAATATAGGCATGCAGCCTCGCTCATATCATATAATCCTTACAATATTGGCCCGCAGCCTCACTCAGTCAGACACTCTCAACATGCCCTTCATGTCATAAATATACTGGGTTCTCGACCCAAAAATAGTGTTTCATTTTCAATAAATAGTATCAAATACTCTGAGTGTCAAAACGATTTATCAAGAAAAGACTGAGTGAAAATCATAACATATCAGTGAGGAAAATAGTAAAATATCCCCCCAATGGGTAAACAAATCGGCACTAGGCCCCAAACATGGCTTACAGCCCAAATCATATCCAAATATAACAATACTATTAAGCATAGGCTTAAAAATCGGTTTTGCAACTCAATAGTTGCCTCAATAGGGAATATATTTCCAAAGTTCCAACCTTTGCATTCCAAAACCCGTGAAAGGGTGTAGAGTCCAGGGTTTCATACCCTCAGGACAGGATTTAAAGACATTACTTACCTCAAACTAGCCCGCAAACTATTCCGCAATACGCTTGCCTCTCGTATCAACCTCCGAGCTCTCCAAATCTACCAAGTTCACATTTTTATCATCAAATTATGCTTAAGGAATGAATCCCAATTGAAAAACATCAGTTTTAGCTCAAAACCCGAAATTTGCTAAACCCCCCCCCCC